>PVHY01023422.1:0-20943 GCA_004024945.1 Uropsilus gracilis
CAGGGATCGCGGTTCGAGTCCCGCCTGGGGCCCGTAGTGAGACCTGGTTCCAAAAAAAAACAGCTGGGCGTGGTGGCACATGCCTGTAATCCCAGCTACCTGGGAAGCTGAGGCTGGGGATGGCTTGAGTCTGTGGTACCCCGGGCAACGAGAGCCTGCGGTTCCACAGGCAAAAATAGCGACACCTAGTCTCAAAAAAAAAAAAAAAAAAAAAAAAAGAAAAGATAATCATATGAAAAAATATTTGATTAACAGTGTTAACCAAATGTTTCAGTGTTAACTGAAACCATATTACATTTTGATTTTTAAATTATATAACCTCCAGAGGTAAAGTATTTCTCTCCTCTTAAGTGTAGTTTGCATTTAATTAATTACTTCTAGCTGATAAATTACTCTGGATGTCAGTAGTATGACTCTGGATTAGAACATAGCACATAGCAATTTGTATCTGGCATGTCCTTTAATCACTTGCTAAAGAAAAAAAGTTACCTAGTCAAAAGTTAACCTGAGAAAATAGTGGTAGGAGATAAAATACACATGTTGTTTGAAATGCCAAGTTTTAGGTAATTATGATGTAGTCTATAACTAATACAGTATCCAAAAGGAGAACAAATTATTTTTTAAAATGAATTTATTTATATATATATTTCACATCATTTCAGTCCCTGGGGGTCACCCACCGTCTCCCCTCCCTGACTGCTCAGAACAAATTATTGATTATTTAAATTTGCTCTAAATTGATTATAATACAGTACACATGCCATGTAGCTTTAACTTTAAGAATAAATTTCCTGATAATAGGATGGATTTTATTACCATGCTATGGGGGGCAGGGGGGGGACGACGGCAAGATTTTTTACTAAAAATCCTTTTTGCCTGTTTTTCCTAAACCAGAGAAAAACCTTTACTTTAAATCTGATACCAAAGAGATGAGAGCATTTTTTAACGATTAAGCTTCCACACACACGTTACCTTTGTCATTCAGACGTCTGCTGCTTGATCCAGGCCCTTTTCCAAACTGAGGAAAAAAACTTTCAACCAGTCTCTTGCCTATCCTCTTCAGGGTTCTCGTGCCTGCAGCCTTACTGTGTATTTTTTTTTTTTTTTTGAGACTCGGTCTCCATTTTTGCCTGGAATGGTGGGCTCTCGTTGCCCGGGGTACCACAGACTCAAGCAATCGTCAGCCTCAGCTTCCCAGGTAGCTGGGAAGTGGGACACCAACTCCAACTATTTTTTTGGAACTAGGTCTCCCCAGGTGGGACTCGAACTGCGATCTCTAGCCCTGGCTGCTTCATAGGCTGAAGCTTACAGGCAAGAGCCACCGTGCCTGGGTTCTTACTATGCATTTTAAAAGCCGATAAAACTCTTAAAGTGATCAAACTATTTATTACTAAACAAGAAAGTGATTACCTAAATACGTACTACAAGATAAATATGAAAATCCCATTCACCCCACCATTATCCAAAACTGTCCTTAGTCTCTGGTCACCTTACCACATGTCCAATTTATCTGAGTTCAAAAAGCATGTGTTTCAAAGGCCTTCAAACCTTTTTTTTTTCAACTTTGGTGTCTGTTCCAACTTCTTCCAAACATGTGGTCCAAGATGTGATGTTCTTTTTTTTCCTCCTCAACTTTAGGCAGTAGAAAAACTCCAAGATACAGGAACCAACAGCAGGTCCATCTTCTCAGGCCTTGGTCATGTCTCTCCAAAAACATCTGAGTCAAACTAGATAAAACATGCTCCATATTATTCATCAATTAAAAATGACAAATTCGATGATTTCATAACAGCATGGATGTATTTAGAAGAAATCATATTAGCAGAAACAAGCCATAAAGAAAAAGACAGAAACCAAATGGTTTCACTAATATATGGGATATAGTGAAAAAAATAAACAAAAGCCTTGAGGAAAAGTCAAAACAAGCTAAGCACCAAACTGAAGCGCACAACTTTAAGCAGGTGGGTAAGGGGGGGAAGGGTGGGGAGGGAGGGGTTGGCGGCAGGGGCGGCAAATCCTTGAGATTACAATGTTGTGAAATTTATATATAAATAAAAAATAAATAAATAAAATAAAGCAAAAGCATTTTTCAGGAAACAAACAAACAAACAAACATTCTCCAACACAAAGTTGAAATCTCCAAAATCTTTAGACTCCTTCAGCACACACCATCAGCTTATGCATATTAAAGTAATGAGTTCACCAGCTGGGGCCAAAGGCCATGGGCTCCAGGCTGTCTCAGCCCTCATTGCCTGGCCTCCATGCTCTTCCAAAATGGCTGATCCATTGTTTCTCTCCTAGGTCTTTTTTATATCTCTCTTATTTTCCTGCCCTCACTTGGAGGGAGTCTTGTCAGTCATCTCACAAGTCCTGTTTTCCTTCCTCCTCCCCTTCTATCCTTCTGAAAGGAAACTATGAATTCTAATGAAGGCTAACACCACCCCTTGGCATGTCCTTCTTGAAATTTACAATTCTAAAGCAACAGGGAAGTAACTCCTTTTCCTTTTGGCTGCTTATCAATGCATAACATCAGCTATGTTAATGACTGATACCCTCCAACACATCTAAAACTACCTACTTTTTGTACTTCACTTTTCTTTTTTTTATTATTAATATTTTTTATTTTTGGATTTTGTACAATACATGATTGCATAATTGTTGATCCCTATGGGATTACCCCACCCTACCATACCCCCTCTGATCTCTTTACCTCCTTTCTTTTGTTGTTTGTTCATGTTTAGCCCTTCAGTCTTTTTAGTCTTTTTTTTTTTTTTAATCTTCATTGACCATTCTGAGCGCCTTTGGCTTGTATCCATGCTTCTTGTTTCTTGGTGGCTGTTCTTTCTGTTATTTTCTGCCTCATTTTGCTGCTTCATCCCACTATGTTTTAGGTCTTTGGCTTTGGGGACCTGACTCCCAGTCTTATGTTTTGGTAGAGTTGCTCCTCGATGGTGATGGTAGATCTCACACATGGCTGAAGGACTCACAAGTTGTTTTTTAGACTAGAGACTGAACTGATTGGTAAGATGATCAAAGGGATTCCTTGTATCTTCAGTGACTCTTGTCTGTTTTGTCTTTTTAGTGAGTAAATTTGTTTTTGCCTCTTTTTAAGGTTAGTGTGGTCTTGCTTCTTCTCACGTGACTGGGACAAGTTTGATGAATGGTTGGGTTTAAAGGGCCAGCTGCTCCCATTTGTAGGCTTACTTCAGTACCCTGTTTTGTTGGTTTTGATACTTGATTTCAATTTGATATGCAACAATGGAAAACTCATACCACAGTCTCAACTGTGCAAAAAATAAGCACCTTCTTTCCACTGGAGTGAAGTTACGAACTAATAGGTATATTAGTCACTTGAAATAAAATCTTTTACAATTTTTGTTATTTTTTAATTTATGATTTTATGTGATGACCCAAATTTTGTTACAACTTGATAAAATAATATTTCATTCATTTTTTTAGCACCAACTAACTCAATGCCTACTATGTCCCAGGCATGGTGTTATATGCTGAAGATACAATTTTGATTTAAATAGATAAAGTCCCTGGATTCATGTGACTTACATTCTGGAGTCTTCCCAAGAGTGAGAGGGAGTCACTGGATCATTTTAAATGAAGAAATGATACATCATGACTCACATTAGCAGAACTACTGGCCATGATGGGGAGAACAATGACCATGATGGGGAGTCTTTGTGTGGTGAGGAGGTGGTGCTAGTGACAACAAGAGTGGTGGGACTAAGGGGAGAAGAGAGTCTGAAGGGTGAAAAAGAGAGAAGGCTTGGGAAGATAGGGATGAGGAAAAATAACTGATGAGAGGCATTCTGAAATAATATATTTCCAAATTTAAGCATATTTTTCATAGAAATTTAATAAATGTATCTCTAGAACTTAGCAGAGTAATCTTCAAATTTGGTATTTTACATTTGTAAAAATGTCTAAAAAATGAATTGTCTCTTTTTATTAGTACGTTTAGAAGCACTAACGAAGTCCTGATAAAATAAACACATGGCTTAGATGTGAACTATTTATAAATCCAGGCAAGTTTAAGTTTGCACATACTATTATTTAAAATATACATGAACAAACTGCTTCTGGGGACTTCTCTGTATTGAAGGTATGTACAGGAGTCACATAGACAAACCCAGAGTAGTGAAAATAAATTTAAAATACATCAATCAGCATTACAGATAATTTGTCTGGGAAATTAAAAGTTAGTTCCTTGTGAGTTTGATTGCAGTGCCTTTTAGACAGTTTTACTTATGAAATCACTTCTTATACAGAATAAATTCTTAAATTTCAGAGGTTAGCAAGATTGTTACCCATTGTAGATTAAGAACAAAAGAAACCTGTTTTCTGTGATCTCTATCTGGTTCTTTCAGTAACACCTTTGTCAGGTTTTAAAGAAAAAACCCTGTCCCTCCACTTCATCCCAGGGAAAGCTCACTCTCTAACAACATCTCTTAGGGGTGAGGGAGCTTAGGGGGAGAGAAAAGGTGGGAGACAGGAAGAGAAAGATCCGGCCCAATTTGATGAGGTGGGGTTTCTTCATATTACTCCTGGGCCAAGACTTTGGAAGACAGTTGTAACAAACAGTTGTTTCATGAAGAAGGGGAAGGATCAGGGCAAAGCACCGGATTCCTGAGTTGGCTTTCAGGGTTTCAGTCTTTCTGATTGTGTCTGAGTAGGCAAGCTCAGTGTTGGGAAGTCCCCATTTTGCAGTTTCACTTCCCCTCTTAAGAACTTGTCAGGACATTCCTGAGTAGGAACCAAGCTTCATGCCCACTGTGGTCCGATTTTTAAAGCAGCCAATCATCATTACCCCTGTTAATGGCTTTGGAGACTCCACTGACCAGCAGTGATTCAGATTCTCCCCAGGATAGGAGGATGCCTGTATTGATGCCCAGAACCCTCCTCCTGCTGCTCTTAGGAGCTCTGATCCTGCCAGATATCTCAGCAGGTGAGTGTGGGCTTTCTAGGGACAGAGCCTCTAAGGGGAGTCAAATCTATGCAGCCTCTGACCCAAACGCTCCCATCTTCACCAACCTAGGTCTCCATTACACTCCCTTCTGCCACCAGAATTTTTCTGTCTACCAGACCTCTTGGCCCCTTCTCCCCAGGCAGGAACATTAATTTGGGACCTGGGACCGGCACAGGGAGGAGGGTCTGGCCTAGGTCTCAGCTTTCTCTGTCCTCCAGGCTCCCATTCCCTGAAGTATTTCAAGACTACCACATCCCAACCTGGCTACTCGGGGTTCCACTTCATGGTCGTGGGTTACGTGGATGACACCGAATTGGTGCGATTTGATAGTGAAGCTGCAAGTCCGAGATTAGAGCCACGGGTGCAGTGGATGGAGATAATGGGTCCAGAATATTGGGACCATGAAACACGGATCTACAAGAACCTTGCAGAGCTTGCTGGAAAGCGTCTGACCACCCTACGCCACTACTACAATCATAGCCAGGCAGGTAAGTCATGTGGCCTGAGGCCAAGCCAGAACCCCATCTCTATGGTAGGGTGTAGCTGTAGCCCCACCTCATATCTGGGGTGGTGCTTCATCATTAGGCTGTGGGACTGACTCTGATCCTCCTTTCAGAAAGATCGCTGGAGAATTCACCCAATTTCTTTTTAGTTTAAGATTAATCACAATTGAAGCTCTCTGCTTACCTGAGCCTGTCCTCATATTTTTTCTCCTTTTCCTAATAAACCTGTCCTTTTAAAAAGCAAAAAAAAAAAAAAAAAAAAAAAAAAAAAAAGATAATGAGTGATGGGGGGGCCAGGGCTAACTTTGGGGTGGGACTCAGTGGGCAGGGCTGACTGCAGTGTTGGGGCCAGGCTTTCAACACCTACCAGTGGCATTGTGAATGTGATGTGGGACCAGACGGACACTTCCTCCATGGTTACAATCGCCATGCCTATGATGGTGCGGATTACATGTTCCTGAATGAGGACCTGAGCTCCTGGACAGCAGCAGACAAGGTGGCTCAGATCACCAAGAAGGAGTGGGAGGCAATGATTGATGAGGAACACCTCAGGAACTTTGTGAAGGTCACATGTGTAGAGAAGCTCCTCAGATACCTGAAGATTGGGAAGGAGACACTGCAGCGTGCAGGTACCAGGGGCTTCAGGGTCTCCAGATCTCACCTCTGGTTGGGTTCTCCACCAAGGAAAATGGAATCATAGTTGAATAAGACCTTTCTTGTTCTGAACCTTTTTTGGTATATTTAGAATCAGAGACCGACTCACCCTGAGGACCTGCCTTTCAGAGAAAAGGAAGGGGTTCAGCATCTCCTAAGATGGAATGTGAAACAAATTCTGAAATAACCAATGAACTGTTTATTTAACTCTGACCATGTCCTCAGATCCCCCAAAGACACATGTGACCCACCACCCCATCTCCAATCATGAGGTCACCCTGAGGTGTTGGGCCCTGGGCTTCTACCCTGCGGACATCACCATGTACTGGATGCATGATGGGGAGGACCTGAGCAAGAGCATGAAACTTGTGGAGACCAGGCCTGGTGGGGATGGAACCTTCCAGAAGTGGGTGGCTGTGTTGGTATCATCTGGAGAGGAGCAGAGATACACGTGTCATGTGCAACATGAGGGGCTGCAGGAGCCCCAAATCCTGAGATGGGGTGAGTAGAGGGACAAGGGCACAGAGCCTTTTCTCAAGGGAATAAGAAGCCCTTCGGAGAACTTCTAATGCCTGGGCTTAGAGCTTAACCTTCCTTTACTTTCCTTTCCAGTGCCACCTCCTCAGTCTTCCTGGTTCATTGCTGCCCTGGTTCTTCTTGGAGTTGTGCTCACTGGAGCTGTGGTGGCTGCAAATGTGATGTGGAGGAAGAAGCACTCAGGCAGGGATGGGTGTGGGGAAATCTGAGTTTTCTCGTCCCATTGGGGGATTTGCAAGCCCAGCCCAGGTAGAAATCTTCTCTTCTTGGTCAATGGGAAGCATTGTCCACACATATATGCTTGTCCTGTGTAGGGTATTATTTGTTAATTCTTATTTCTTATTAAAGCAAATGTGAAAATGGAGAACAAATTTATCCCTTGATGAATCTGGTGATGGGGATGGCTTCCCAGTAGTCACAGATTAGAGGGGAAGATTCTGGTGAGGATAAACTCCAGGAGGGTAGTTGATGCAGTTCTCTATGTGTACTTCCCTATTTTTTCCTAAACTCAGTCTTGGTCTGTAGTCAAAGTTCTGAAAACTTCCCTGAGTTCCAGAATCAAGGTCCCTTCAAGGCCTCATGGCCTTGCCTCCTCCCTGACTTTGCTTTTTTCCTCGAGGAACCTTTTTAAATGATCATTCAGAGTTGACCATGAAAGTTAATTACCTCCACCCCAAACACTTCTTCAGTACTAGGGGTTTTCTTTCCTGCCTACTCTTTCCTACTCTCTTGTGTCCTAGGCCAGAGACTGCCCCAATCCTTGCTCACTATGTTTCCCTCCCTTGTTTCTGGGGTATGTGAATAGTACATGTTGTGGATTTCTTTGTGTTGGTGTGTTCAAAATGTATCAATCAAAATGACCCCAGAAATAAGAAATAGCTTCCTAAATTCCATAAAGACCTGAATCCACAGGTACTAGAAAATTGTCCAAGAGATCCACATCAAGATACATGATGCTCACACTATTGAAAGACAAAGAAGAATGTCAAAGGCAGCAGGAAAGAACACATTGTCATGTAGAAAGGATCCTTATTAGGAATAATAACCAATTTCTCATCAGAAATCACCAAGACAGGGATGCAGTGGGATAACATATCTAAAATATTAAAAGGAAAAAAATCAACCAAGACTTTTATATCTGAGAAATCTGTCTTTCAACAATGAAGAAATATATTAAGACATACTTTGATAGTCAAAAGTTGAGGGATTTCATTGTCAGTTTTCCTGACATATAAGAAATAGTAAGGGAATCATTTAGGCTGAAATGAAAGGCTATTCAATAATATGTGTCCTGGGTCAGAAGACTGCCCCAGTCCCTGCTCACTATATTTCCTTCCCTTGTTTCTGGGTTCTGTGAATAGTACATGTTGTGACTTTCTTAAAATGAAAAATGATAAGGAAATTAAAATGATACAGTGTTATAGTCTGAAAGTGTTAAGTAGTCTGAAAGTATAGAAAAATTATTTCTCAAAGTTTAAAAGCCAAGTAGGCAAAAAATAACATTTTGAAACCATCAAAAAGAAACTAGCAGACTCAGAGAGATAAGGCCAGAACCATGTAACTGCCCTCAGACCAGGTGATTATCTGATCTCTGTCCCAGGGCTTTAACTATGTCAAAACATCTGTGTGAAAAATACCTTTAGGTCACATGAGAGAGAGAGAGATAATAAAAACCCCATTTTTCTTTGGGTCAAGGTCCTTCCTGCTAAGATACTGCTGCTGTGTCAATATGTACTGGGTTGGACCCAGGTCGATCTGAAAATAAAAAGGTTTTTTGCTCTTGCATCTCCCGTGGTCTTGTGTTCTGCATGAAGCTGTTCGGATTCTTAACCATAACAACACTACCCAGAAAGGCAGTTATGGAGGAAATGAGAAACAAAAATGTATTTATTTATTTTAAAATAATTTATATATATTTATTAAAAATATATATTAATATATATTAAAATATATTTATTTATTTTTAAATAATTTATTTATATATATTTCACATCATTTTAATCCTTGGGAGTTGCCTACCACCTCCCCTCCCTGATGGCTTCAGCTGGTCTCCTCCCTCCTGTTGTGTACTTTCAATTGGCTGTCCATATATTAGTGAAACCATTTGGTTTCTGTCTTTTTCTTTCTGACTCGTTTCTGCTAGTATGATTTCTTCTAGGTCCATCCATGTTTCCATAAATTCATCAAATTTGTCATTTTTAATTGATGAGTAATATTCCATTATGTATATATAGCACATCTTTTTCATCCATTTGTCTGTTTTGGGACATTTGGGTTGTTTCCATGTCCTTGCTATTATAAATAGTGCTGCAATAAACATCCAAGCACAGGTGTCCTTTTATACCCACATTAAAGTCTCCTTTGGGTAGATTCCTAGAAGAGCAATTGCTGGGTCAAATGGTAATTCCATTTTCATAGTTTGAGGATCCTCCATACTGCTTTCCATAGTGGCTGGAACAGTTTACAGTTTATTCCCACCAGCAGTGTAAGAGTGTTCCTTTTTCTCCACATCCATGTCAGCACTTGTTGTTGCCTGTTTTTTTGATGTGGGCCATTCTTACTGGTGTAAGGTGGTATCTTATTGTGGTTTTGATTTGCATTTCCCTGATTGCTAGTGATTTTGAGCAATTTTTTCATGTGTCTGTGGCCATTTGTATGTCTTCTTTGGAGAAGTGTCTTTTTGGTTCTCCCCATTTTTTTAATGGGCTTCTTGTTTTCTTTTGGTTTAGTTGTGTAAGTTCCTTGTGGATCTGCGTTATTAAACCCTTATCACTATTGTGGAGGTTGAACATTTTTCCCCATTTGGTTGGGCTTCTTTTAGTTTTTCTGTTGTCTCTTTTGCTGTACAGAAGCTTTTTAGTTTGATGTAGTCCCATCTGTTTGTTTTCCTTCAATTTTTTGCCATCTGCAGATATCTCCAGAAAGGGATTTCTGAATTGTACTTCATAGAAGGTTTTGCCAAAGTTTTCCTCTATGTATGTTATGGTTTCAGGTCTGACATTTAAGTCTTTTATCCATTGGTTGGTTTTTGTACATGGTGTGAGGATGTTGTTTTGGTTCATTTTTTTTGTAGGTCTTAGTCCAGTTTTCCTAGCATAATTTATTGAAGAAACTCTATTTGTTCCAATGTAAGTTTTTCCCTCCTTTGTCAAAGATTAGTTGACTATATATGTTTGGTTTTATTTCCAGGCTCTCAATTCTGTTCCATTGGTCTGATTGTCTGTTGTTGTACCAGTACCATGCTGTTTTAATTATTATGCCTTTGTAGCATAACTTGAAGTCTGGAATAGTTAGGCCTCCAATTTCTCTTTTTCTGACCAAGAGGTTTTTTGATATTAGTAAAAAATATATTTAAGAAATAACAAAGCAAGAAAAGTAAGTACTTACCTATTAATGATTATTTTAAAGATAATAAGATTAAATGTTCAATCAAAAAACAGAGATGGTCAAGTGTATCAAAACACGGGCTCCAACTACATACTATTTATAAGAGACAAACTTAAAATCCAAAGTAAAAGATAAGTATTTCATGCAAATACTAACCAAAAGAGAGTTGAAGTGACTATAATACTATTAGACAAAATAGAATACAAGTCAAGTATTGTTAGACAGACATCAGTGATAAAGATGCTTTTGAAGACTCAACTCTTATGGTAAGGAAATAAAACAAATAATTTGGACTACCTCTCATTAAAAAGATTTTTATATAGTAAAATAAAATACTAGTGGATTTTAAAATTCATTCAACTAAATGGGAGAAAATATGCAAACATTGTACAACTGAAATTTTAATATCCATGATATACAAAAACAAACCAATAAGACATTCAATTTAACAATGAAAATGGACAACAGATCTGAAGAGACAATTACCTTCAATGGACATCCAGAAGTCTAATAGATAAATATAAGGGAAAATGTTCAACTTAATTTTCCTTCCTTCTCTTCATTCCTCCCTCCCTTCTTTCCTTTCTTCATGGTCAGGTTAGGGAAATGCTACTTTCTTTTCTTTTTCAATTTATTTTATTCTCCTACAACATTGGTCCTATTTGTATACTTATTATATCCCTTAGGTACTGCCTCCCATCAATAATGTATCCTTATACCTCCACTCTACTCCGCCTTTGTTCTTTCCCACTCTGGTCATGCCAATTCCTCTCTTGCTGCAAGTTGACAATTGGCCCACTGGTCTCTTCTGAAAATGTTCAATATTTCTTTTAATAAGAGAGATGTAGGTCAATATATTAATAACTTATCCTCTTACTCTCTGGGATCAGGACATAGTGAACAGACCCTCAACATTAAGTGCTGGAGAGGCTGTGTGGAAAGAGAAACTATTACATATTGTTGTTGGGAATATAAACTGGTGTAGCCATTTAAAAAAGATGACTTGGAATATCCCTAAAAAACTAAAAATTGAAATGCCATCTGACCCCGCAGTCCCACTTTGTGGTATCTATCTGAACAATATGATACTGTTAACTCAAAAAATGATATTTATTTGCAATAAATAAAAATTTATTGCAGCATTATTTGCAATAGTGAGGACATGGAAACAATGTAGGTGTTCACTAATAGACACTCTTCTTATTTATATATATGTGAAAAGTTTTTTATATATATACTTGTATATATACACCATATATACTTAATTCAGAAATATATAAACAACTCAGAAATATAAAGCCAAATATTGAATATTTTATATACAAAGAGAGAGGGGATCTAACTTTGCTTATCCTGTCACAAGAAGTGATTTAAGGTTTAACTATTATTTTCAACTTATCTTGTTGATTAAATAATTACTCTAACATCTGATAGCCAGCTCTCTCTAACTCAGCTGGACTTCTGTTGGCATATAGAAAATAGAAAAAGAGACATCATGATTCAAAGTTAGCTTATATAATTATGTTGATTTCAAGTGGAGGTGATGAACTAATGTATTAAAGTCACAAAGGGACATTTTAAAACTGAGATATAATTGACATTAGTTTCAGGAATACAATATAATGAATTAATGCTTGTGTATTTCACAAAGTGATCAAAAAACAAGTCTAGTTAATATCCAATATCATATATAGTTTCAGTTTTTTCTTGTGATGAAAGCTTTATTTTTTAAAAAAATTATTTATAAATGAATTCCATATCTCTGTGATCTCTGGCATTCACCCCCCCTCCCTGACTGTTCCCACCCTGTCCCATCCGTGTCCCCTGCCACCCCCCCAGGTTGTGTACTTCAATTTGGTTGTTGGCTTGTTTTGACTTTTCTTCATGGATTTTTGTTTATCTTTCCAATGTCCCATATAGTAGTGAAACCATTTGGTTTCTGTTTTTTCTTGATGAAAAGCTACTCTCTTAGTAAGTTTTGAAAGTGTAATATGGCATTATCAGTTATACTTAATTTTTCCCTAGGATTTCTTTATAACTAGAAATTTGTACCTTCTGACCCCCATATTGCTTTTTACCTCAACTTTTCCCACCTTTCCGATCACTGACACCCAACAATCTGTACCTATGAGTTTCAAGTGACTTATTTCACTTATGCCTTCAAGGCCCATATATGTAACAATAAATGGTAATTTTTAAATTAATTAATATATAAATTTCACATCATTGTGATCCCAGGGACTCACCCCCCACTTTCCCCTCCCATCCCCCCCTTTCCCTCCTGCCCATAGTTGTGTGCTTCAGTTTGGTGCTTAGCTTGCCCTATCTTTTCCTCATGGCTTATGTTTATTTTTTCATTATATTCCATATATTAGTGAAACCTTTTGATTTCTGTCTTTCTCTTTTTGACTTGCTTCTGCTAGTATGATTCCTTCTAAGTACATCTATGTTGTCATAAAGTCGTCGAATTTGTCATTCTTAATTGATGAGTAATATTCCATCATGTATATATACCACATTTTTTTCATCCACTCATCTGTTTTGGGGCACTTAGGTTGCTTCCATGTCCTTGCAATTATAAATAGTGCTGCGGTAAACCGAGCACAGGTGTCCCTTTGTGCCCACATTGAGGTCTCTTTTGGATAGATCCCCAAGAGACAAATTGCTGGGTCAAATGGTAGTTCCATTTCCATTAATTTGAGGGTCCTCCACACAGTTTTCCATAGAGGTTGGACCGGTTTACATTCCCACCAGCAGTGTAAGAGTGTTCCTTTTTCTCCACATCCTCACCAGCACTACTTGTTGCCTGTTCTTTGGATGTGGGCCATTCTTACTGGTGTAAGGTGGTATCTCACTGTGGTTTTGATTTGCATTTCCCTTATTGCTAGTGATATTGAGCAATTTTTCATGTGCCTGTTGGCCATTTGTATTTCCTCTCTGGAGAAGTGTTTTTTTAGTTCTCCCCATTTTTTGATTGGGCTTTTTACTTTGCTTTTGTTTAGTTGTGTGAGTTTTTGTGGAGCTTCATTCTTAAACCCTTATCACTATTGTGGAGGGCAAAATTTTTTTCCCATTCGGTTGGGCTTCTTTTAGTTTTTTCTGCTGTTTCTTTTGCTGTACAGAAGCTTTTTAATTTGATGTGGTCCCATCTGTTTATGTTTTCCTTCATTTTTTGCAGTCTGTAGATGCTTCCAGAAAGGGATTCCTGAATTGTAATTCCTGGAGGGTTTTACCCAAGTTTTCCTCTATGTATATTATGGTTTCAGGTCTGACCTCTAAGTCTTTTATCCATTTTGAGTTGATTTTTGTACATGGTGTGAGGGAGTTGTCTTGGTCCATTTTTTTTGCATGTCTTAGTCCAATTTTCCCAGCACCATTTATTGAAAAGGTTATCTTTGTTCCAGCGTAAGTTTTTCACTCCTTTGTCAAAGATTAGTTGACTATATATGCGTGGTTTTATTTCAGGGCACTCAATTCTGTTCCATTGGTCTGATTGTCTGTTTTTGTACCAGTACCAAGCTGTTTTAATTATTATGGCTTTGTAGTATAGTTTGAATTTTGGAATTGTAATACCTCCATTCTCTTTTTTTCTGGTCAGGAGGTTTTTTGATATTCAAGGCCTTTTGTTATTCCATATGACTTTCATTAATTTTTGTTCTATCTCTTTAAAAAATGTCATTGCTATTTTTATTGGGATTGCATTGAATCTATAGATTGCCTTTGGTAAGATGGCCATTTTGATGATATTTATCCTTCCAATCCACAAGCAGGGAATGCTTTTCCATTTCCTTATGTCTTCTTCTATCTCTTTTAGCAGTGTTTTAAAATTTTCTTTGTATAGTTCTTTCACATTTTTTGTTAAGTTTATTCCCAGGTATTTTAATTTTTTTGGTGCAGTGGTAAATGAGATGGTTTTTCAAATTTCTTCTTCTTCTATTTGACTTTTTGCATATAGGAAAGCTACCGACTTCTGTGTGTTGATTTTGTGTCTCGCTACCATATTGAATTGGTTTATTATTTCAAGGAATCTTTCTGTGGATTTTTTGGGGTCATCAATATAGAGAATCATGTCATCCACATATAATGATAGCTTCAGTTCCTCTTTACCTATTTGTATCCCTTTTATGCCTTTCTCTTGCCTTATTGCCCTAGCTAAAACTTCCAGTACAATGTTAAAGAGTAATGGGGAGAGTGGGCATCCTTGCCTGATTCCGGATCTCAACGGGAATGCTTTCAGTTTTCACCCAATAAATGGTAATTTTTATGGCTGAATAATAGTCGTGTGTGTGTGTGTTTGTGTGTGTCTGTGTGTGTGTGATTTCCTTTTTGGGGGGAGAGAAGTGGGGAATCTGAATAGGTTGAGAAATTCTTGTTTTTAAAATTTTAATTTTTGTTCATGTAAGCAACACTTATGTGATTTAGGGGTGTAGGTTCACATCTCTCTGTTCTCACACAATGTATGTTCTCATACCATACTAACCAGCAAAACTCCAGTAATCCTCTACCATAGTTCATTAAGTTCCCTTCACCATTTGCTTCCACTTTACTCTTCTGATAGCCTTTCTGTTTTCAGGTTTCAAGTGTTTGCTTTTGTCTGTTCTTTTGCTTTGTTTTTCATAATCCATTTTGAGTGAAATCATAAGGTATTCATCTTTCCTTTCTGACATTTTTTGCTTATCTTAATCTCCAGCTCCATCTACATGTAGTGAATTGAGAATGTTCATCTTTTTTACCACTGACTAAAATTACGTAGTGTATATGTACTCCACATCTTTGCTCATCTGATTCAATAAGTTGTTTATTGTTTCCATGGCTTGATGATTATAAATAATGCTGCAACAAATAAAGTAGTACAGATAGCCCTTCATACTAGTATTTTTATAGTCTCTGGTCAATAAAAAGTTCCAGGAGTACTTAGGAAGGCAAAAAACAAAATAAAACAAAAAACCAGGAAAAGAAATTGATGTAACATACAGAAACAAATGGCAGGATGGTAGATTTAAATTCAACCATTTCAATAATCATATTAAATACAACAGCTTAAATATTATAACATAAATTAATTAAATTAAGAATTTAAGGAACAAAATGAATCCAAATCTATTGTCTATCAGTATTTTATTAACGAAAAGCTACAAGAGGAGTAAATAAAAACAAGAAAAATGATATGCTAAATTGATTTGAAAGAAAGCTGAAATAGATATGTTAAAATCAGATTATTGATTTCAGAGCAAAGCAGACTATAATTTAAATATATATTTTACAAAAGCTAAGGAATCAGTTTATGCAGAATTCATATCAATTCTGAATTTTTTGTGTTATAAAACAAAAATTTAAGACAAAAGAAACAAGAATATCTGGAATGTAGCTAAACAGTGAAAAAGGAAGATTATTGTGTTAACTGTCTGTAGTATAGAAGAATAAGATTTCAAATCAATAACTCAGCTATTAGCTTAAAAAGCTAGGGAAAGAGAGCAAACAATTGTAAAGGGTAAGAACAAAAAATAATAAAATAGGAAACAAAAAATAGAGAAAAATCAGTGCAGCAAAAGTGTATTCACTTAAAAAAGATTGGTTTAAATTGTAATTCTCAAGTCATAATGACAAAAATGAAGAATAAAGGATGAAAATTTGGAGAGTGGTGATATTAATAGTCATTTAAGCCATGTAATGTAGATAATAAGGATAAATTATCTGAAAGATACAAGCTACCAAGCTTAGAAGGGATATAGATAATGTTTTAAAAATTTATTTATTTATTTATTTATTTATTTATTTATTTATTTATTTATTTATTTATTTATTTATTTATTTATTTATTTATTTATTTATTTATTTATTTATTTATTTATTTATTTATTTATTTATTTATTTATTTATTTTTTGAGACTAGGTCTCACTATTTTTGCCCGTGGAACCGCAGGCTCTCGTTGCCTGGGGTACCACAGACTCAAGCAATCCCCAGCCTCAGCTTTCCAGGTAGTTGGGATTACAAGTGAGCTCCACCACGCCCAGCTTTTTTTTTTTTTTTGGAACTAGGTCTTGCTACGGGCCCCAGGTGGGACTCGAACCACGATCCCTAGCCCCGGCCGCTTCATAGGCTGAAGCTTACAGGCATGAGCCACCGTGCCCAGCGTGGATATAGATAATCTAAATAGAACTGTATCTATTAAACAAATTGAAATGTTTTGAATCCTTCCAGGTCTACGTGGTCTCTTTGGTGAATTTATTTATAAATTAAACAAACTCTTACAGATGAGGGAAGAAGACATACTTAGCATCTATAAACAGTTCTAGCATTATGTTCAGTGCAATAAGAAGAGATAAAAAGCAGTTAGCTTGGAGAGTAAGAAATAAAACATCTTAAGATTGAAGAAAACATAATTATTTGTGTAGGAAGTCACATGGAATTAACAAAAAACACATAAAATTAATATGTGCGGTAATAAATATTAGAGGACCAAATATCAATATATAAAAATGTATTGTTATATGATAATACTCAATAAAAATTAAAAATACTCTGATAAAAATTAAAAATACAGTGATAATACTCAATAAAAATTTAAAAATCCAAACTAATGCCATTGAGAGGAATTAGACCAGATGGAACTATTAGGCAATTATAGGGAACTACACTCTTTCCCCCAAGTAAAAGAGAATATGTTCTTAAGTAAGGAATATCTTCTATAATAGACCATATGCTGGATCATGAAATAAGTGTCAATAAAGTTTGCATTCATATCATGTGTCAGGAACTGTTGGTAACTGGTAAGAACTCATGCTGTGGATGAAGAAAACTCACTATATTATCTGTCTTCAGAATACTGAAGATGGAATGGTGTGACTGACCTCCAGTGGGCAACAGTGTCTTTGTTCCTTCAATATTTACCCTAAGAAACATTCTTTAGGAGACAACAGCAAGTTAATGAGTAAATCCCCTGCCGCCAAGTATCCCACAGGAACTAATGCTTTACCTAATATAATTTTGCCTAAACCACTTCTTCCCCTTGTTTGATCAGTTGCAACTATTGTTATCACTTTCTTTAAATATGTTAGTAGAGGTAATAGACAGACTGGGTGGTGCATACTTCCATTTAGGCTCAGTCTCTGACTGAGTCAATCTCTTGCATTGTCCTTTCTTGTACCCTGCAGCCTGGCTCTTTACAATCAAGTATCTTCTCTTACCACAATGACAAGAAACAATTACATTAAGCAAGAGTCAATAAACAGAAAGAAAGGTTGGAACTACTTCTAATATGTAGAGATTGAACTATATACTACTGAAATTGCCATTGAGTTAATGAGGAAATATACAAGAAAATTTAAAATACATGGAGACAAACTAAAAATGAAGATATAACCTACAAGAATCTGTTGGGCTACAACAAAAGCAGTACTATGAGAGAGATAAATAACAAAGAGGCCCACATCCAAAAAGAGCTCAAATAACTCATTTAGCATCATACTTTAAGGAACTAGACAAAGGAGAGCAAATGAAACCAAAAAATAGTCGAAGAAATATCACAAAAGCTACAGTGGAAAGTCAGTAGAAATTAAAAAGAGTTGAAAACATCAATGAAACCAAAAGTTTATTCTTTGAAATAATAGACAAGCTTCTAGTCAGGCTCACAAGGGTTAGCTAGGCTCACAAGGGTTAGCTAGGCTCACAAGGGAAAAAGGGCAAAGCTCTAATAGATGGCCTCAGAAGTAAAAGAGAAGTTACAACAGATATCTCAGAAATGAAGAGAATAATAAGATATTATTATGAATGTCATTATGCCAACAAATTGGAAAAATGAAAGAAATGCACAGATTCTTAGAAGCACACACTTTCAGTACTGAATTAGGAAGAAATAGGAAACATAAACATAAAGCAACGGAACTGAAACATATATCAAAAGAATTCTAGAAAGCAAAAGCTCACGACTAGATGGTTTTAGTAGCGATTTCTGCCAAAACTTCAAAGAGGAATAAAATACCTATCTTTCTCAAACATTAACAAAATTGAGGAAGAAAGAATACTCCCAAACACATTTTATGAGCTCAACATTACAGACTAGATTGTCACAGAAAAGAAAACTAGAGGCACATATGCCTGATGAACACATTTATAAAACATTTTAGCAAACCAAATTAAATAATATATTATAAAAACCATGTGGGGTGGGATTTATTCCAGGGATACAAGTATGATTCAACAATTACATATCAATCAGTGTAATTCATCATATTAACAAAAGGAAAGACAAAAATTATTTAAAAAAAAAAAGACAAAAAGATCATACCAATAGATGCAGAAAAGGCATTTGACAAAATTTAGCACCCATTTATAATGAAAACCTTTAGGAAAGTGGGATAGAAAGAACATAGTTCATCATAATAAAGGTCAAATCAAACCCAGAGCTAGCATCAAATAGTGAGAAACTGAAAGCTTTTATGTGACAAGAATATCCTCTCTCACAATTACTGTTTAAAATAAATATTGGAGCTTCTGGTTTGAACAACGAGGCAAGAGAAATATATAGGCAGAATCCAAACTGGAAAAGAAGTAAAAGCCTCCATTATTTGCAGATGACATAATACTATACATACAAAATCCTAGGGCTCGAATAAAAAAAACTATTGGAAATCGATATAAATAAAAAACTAGAGGAGAAAGAAATCAAGGAAACAATCTCATTTACAATTACATCAAATGCATTTAAAACCTAGTAATAAATCTAACAGAGAAATGAAAGAACTATTTAATGAATACTTTAGAGAATTGGAAGAAGACAAAAAGGAATGAAAAGATATTTCATACCCATGGACTGGAAGGATTAACATTCTCAAAATGCCCATCTTACTCAAAGCAGTGTATACTCTATACAATGCCTATTAAAGTTTAAATAGACTTCTTCAAAGAAAAGGACAAATATTACTGAAAGTTACATGGACCCACAAAAGATCCCATGTAACTGAAACAATCTTAATAGCAAAGCAAAAGAATGGCAGTATTACACTCCCAGACTTCAAACTATACTCTATTACAGGTTATAGTAATAAAAACAATATGATATTGGACTAAAATAAACACGTTGAGTAATTCAATAGAATTGAAAGCTCAGTAGTAAACCCGCAAAAATGTCAACAGTTAATCTTTGACAAAGTAAACAAGAGTGTCTGGAGCTCTCATTATTTTTGGCCTGCTCTAATAAGCTGCCAAATGTTTCCTTAATCAGTGCAGAGAAAAAGGCAGAATGACCTTGACTGTCAATAAAGTAATCTTTGTGGAATACTTGAGCAGTCTCAGACAAAACTTGCTTTAGCTGGTCTCCTGGTAAAGATATGCTCGTAACCCTTCAAGGTCCATCAGTGGATGCCTGCCCTCATGGAGAAACGTCTGCACTGACAATGGCTGGGGGGGGAAGGATCCTCAAAGCCAGAGGTCAGAGAAAGGGGGTGCAGAGACTGTGGAATGGAAGGAGATCGTAATGGAGAGGGCAGCCAGAAACTAGAAACATCAATAGACCCCAAATGAGCATGGACTGGCTGCCCAATACAAATCTAAGACTACAGTCAAACACAATGTATCGTTTCCCAGGAACACAGTCCCTTATCCGACAAATGGACATAGCCTCAGAAAAAGAGATCAATGGACCAATGAACTCAACACAAACCAAAAAGTAACAATGAGACTGGAGACTGAACACAAGAGGTGTCGGGGAGTGGGGGAGTGGAGGAGGAAGGCATCCCAGTAACCATTTATCTATGTAAGAAATTAAAAGAATTTAGAAAAAAAAAAGATATGCTTATAACCATGTGACCTGGATCAAAACTTCCTTTGTTACTGATTATAAAAATCTGATGCTGAATACACTGGCCACAGTGCAGAGAAAGAGGCTGTGAAGCCTTCTGTCTGAGTTTTGACTCAATTATCAATCCTTATTCCCTCCCCTCCCCTCCACCCTGGATCTTTCGATCATGTTGTGGCTGACTTGCCATACGAGTGTATATTGGAGAAAGGAAAGTCTCTTAAAAATGGTGCTGGGAAAACTGGACAGTCACATATATAACAATGACACTAGACCACACTTATACTAGACACAAAAAAACTAGCTCAATATTGATTAGTGACTTGGATGTAAGAGTAGAAATCATAAAATGCATAGAAGAAAGCAAAGGCAAAGCATCATAAGATTACCCTCAGTGATATCTTTGGGGTCTTGACTTCAATTGCAAGGCAAACAAAACCAAAAAGAAATGAATGAGACTGTCAAACTGAAAAATTTCTGTAATGAGAAAGAAACTATCATTAGAATAAAAAGGTTCCTTACTAAATAGATATATACCACAAATAATATTTACACATCATACACCTGTCAAAGCATACATCTGTCATGGGGCTAATAATAAGATCTACCTGGAATTCATAAAACTCAACAAAATGAAAACAAATAAGTAATCAATAAGTGGGCAGAAGAGCTAAACAGGCACTTCTCCAAAGATATACAGATGACCAACAAGCACATGAAAAAATGTTTAGCCTCACTTATCATCAAGGAAATGCAAATCAAACCATGATAAGATACTATCTCACATCTTTGACAATGTCCCACATAAAAATACTCTAGAAATAGCAAATGTTGGTGAGGATGTGGAGAAAAAAGAATCCTTGCACAGTTGGTAGAAAATTAGAGTGGTCCTGTTATCGGGGGATAGGGACACCCCCGTTTAAATTCCTCCTTCCTATGGGTTCTCCCGCCTGCGCGCAGCAGCTGCTCAGATATCAAACCTTAACAACTAGGATAGACAAGAGATTTATTTACAGATACGGAAAAAAACCAAACCGAAAGAGTCCACACCCTCACAAATGTTCCAAACGAACAGAGCCCCACTTCT
>PVHY01023423.1:0-20938 GCA_004024945.1 Uropsilus gracilis
TTATCCATTTTGAGTTAATTTTTGTACAGGGTGTGAGGGTGTTATCCTGGTCCAGTTTTTTACAAGTTTTGATCCAGTTTTCCCAGCACCATTTACTGAAGAGGCTATCCTTGTTCCAGGGTATGTTTTTTGCCCCTTTGTCAAAGATTAATTGACTGTATATGTGTGGTTTTATTTCCGGATATTCAATTCTGATCCAAGCTTTTCACTGGTTTTAAAGTGATGTGGTTAAACACACTTTTAGTGCAAAACAGCCTTCTTACCTCTTTAGAGTAACTTGGAATTTATTTCTCAAAAATGGCAGGAGCTCAAAAGTACGACTTTTATACTACATGGCCAGATTACTGTTCAGAAACAGTACTTGTTTGTCTCTACAATCTCCATTCCGTCTTGGCTGTGACAATGTAGTACTGTTATTTTACTTTCAATCAAATAGGAACAGGCATGAACTTATAGTGCTGTCAGAACCCTATAGTTGTCCTGTTTTTGGTTTGTTTGTGAGGCTAACTTTCTGTCTAAATTTTGTTACAGCGCAGCCTCAGGGGGGATATAAGCGTGACCTGGGTGTGAATCCTCAATGTGAGCTTAAGAACTCGTAAGTCCCAGTAACAGATACACAGAATGAAATGAAATGAAAAATTTATTCATGGGGGAATAAGAGAGGAAAAGGGAACAATTAATTTGATTGATATGTCCTACCAGTAATGGAATCTGAGCTGATATTCCAGGCTAAAAATTGAAAGTTGGGAAAGTCAGAGTACCCAAGCATATGTTCAGTTATAAATCCAAGTGTGGTTGTTTAACTATATTACTAGCTCCCTGTAGCCCCCATTTGGGAAGTGATGTTCATGGCATGCTGGGAGTTGAGTTGTCCTCTGTACCTGAGACCTCTTCAACGTGGAGATAAAGGATAGAGTTCATTCAAAATATCATTCAGAGTTTGCTTCTTCCTCCAACAGTTTTACTCATTTAACTGGGTTGTTGGTTTTTTTTTTTTTTTTTTTAAACTATGTCTCACAATTTTTGTCTGTGGAACTGCAGACTCATGTTGCCCGGGGTACCACGGACTCAAGCAATCCCCAGCCTCAGCTTCCCAGATGGCTGGGAATACAGGTGCGTGCCACCACGCCCAGCTATTTTTTTTGGGTCTAGGTCTCGCTATGTGCCCCTGGTGGGATGGGTTGTTTTTAATATGGAACACTTTGCAAATTCACATGTCACCCTTTGACAAAGGCCGTGCTTATTTTCTCTGTATTAAGAGAAAACCTGAGGGAGAGGTTTGTGAGTTTATTACACTGTGTACTCAGAATTGCAATACACCACTCAGGTGCAGGGTTACAATGAAACTTATTAACAAAGGGGAGAATGGGAAGAAGGAAAGAGTTTCTAGGACCACAGATGAACAGCTGTCCTTCCCAAGAGAGTGTCCACAGTGTCCAGTCATCTAAAACAAAGATTGTTTGTGCCAGATGGTGCTGTCCATTGAACAAGAACCTGGAGTTGGTGCCACACTGGTAAGTGGTAGATCAGGCTGGAGGTGATCACAGGTGGGGCTGATGACACTAGAGCAGTTAACAGCAGCAGACCAATGGTTGGACTAGCCTTCACCAGCTGCCAGACTGAACAGTGCTGGATGCTGCAGCACCAGGAGGTGGCACTAGAGGAGTAAACATGGTAGACAGCTTCCAGGTGACTGGACACAGGTTAGCAGTGCCAGTCAACACTGGTCAGCAGGTGATGATGCCAGAGAACAGGGACTGGTATTAACAGTTTTTAGAGATGTTGGGTATAAACCAACAGCAAACAACTCTTTTTGAGATACCAGCACAGGCCATTGGTACTTTCTGCAAGTGATGTCAGAGGCTGGAGTGGAGTTAAGTGCAGCAGTCAGGTCTCTGCAAAGCTCTACAAAGGTCACAATGTCTGTTAAGATCTCAGAGGTCTCTATAAAGGTCTTCCAGGAAGATTCCTGATAAATTGGGAATTACTCAAGTTGGCAACTGCCCTTGTTTATATCATAACTCTTCAGGGTTCCCACCTTTCAAACCTGATTGGTCCGTTTACTGTTTGATGGTGCTGGACAAGCTCCAATCAAATTGGGCCATTTATAATCCTGAATGTGATAATCGGGTCAAAAGGGGCAGAAGCCATCAACCAACAAGCCACATTCAAAATGCGACTTATGCCATTCAGGTTCCCTCAGGATCATCACTCAAGATGCAGTTTAACAGGGTTTATTTACAGGGGGATATTAACAGGGAAAACAAATAGTCCTTAGAGACACAAGTGGCCACCAGTTTTCTTACCCCAGTCACCATTTTCAGTCCTACAGGTCCCAAAGACACATGCCCATGATGGTGCCCCTTTGCCCCTCCAAACTTGAGGCAGACACTGCAGATTGCAGTCTTTCTCTGGCATCTTCTCTTTTTTTCTTCTCTCTCCAGTGTTCCGAACTGCTCCGCTTCTCCAAGGTGCTTCAAACTTTTTCAACAAAATACTGACCCCAAATTAACTTTCCACATCCTGGTACTAGCCATACCCTCTAGGTGATAGATACATTCTCTCTTCTGAGTCCACATCTGGAATTTGCAACAAAATAAAAGTACCCTCCCTTTAGGCCTCTTTTACCTCTGTGTTTTTCAGACACAATTAATGGCATCAATGCCTAATTTTATTTTTTTTTTTTTTTTTGAGACTGGGTCTTGGTATTTTTGCCTGTGGAACCGCAGGCTCTCGTTGCCTGGGGTACCACAGACTCAAGCAATCCCCAGTCTCAGCTTCCCAGGTAGCTGGGATGACAGGCGCGCGCCACCAATGCCTAAGTTTTAATACTGCCTATATTGGGGTTTTAATACTGCCCATATTGGGGTCCCGTCTTCAGATGGTCTCAAAAATCTTCAGTAGCACTGTGGTTCTGGCTCACAAGCAAAATCCCAGCCTTTCTGCCCAGACCTAACCTACGCTGAAGTTTGACCATTTTTGATAGGCTCACGAGGCTCAGGGGAGCCAAAGCCTTCAGCAGGGCTGGTTGCTCATATATAGCCTGCATGCTCCAGGTGCTCCCCTGAGCAGTCAGAGGTGCAGGACTAGCCTGAAAATTACACACTAAGGCCTGCCCTTATGAAGTAATTGGTCAGCGGCAGAATCAGTCAATTCTAATTTTAGTATATGAATGACTTTGAAATGCTTTTATATTGATCCATGTTAATAGCTTATGTTTTTGTCAGTATTTATTAATTGCTTTCTGCTTTCTCTAATTTCCTTAGTAAATTTATATGCCTTTCTAGAAGAGTACTACATTTTTTATTGCATATTGATAGCTTATTTGTTCAACATTTATTAACTGGTTTCCACTTGTCTAGTAGCGTAGTTTTCATATTAAACTCACAGGTATTTACTTCATCTTCCAGGAATCTGTTCCACTCCTCTATGGAACTTCTACCTGGAACTTTAAGACTTGAGTCCTTGTCAGTTTCCTGATTCTGGTAAAGTAGATTGGGCAAGACACTTTATCTTGATGTTATTTCTATCTCTTCACTTCCCAGGAAAATAATGAGATCTTGTCATTTATTTCAGATATAGGAGAAAAATAGCAATCCTTTTAAAAGTTTGTAGTTGTTTTCAGTACATTCACAAAATCACTATCTGATGCCAGATCAAAAGAAATTTTTGCCCCTTAGTGACTATTACCTCCCCCCAACCCCTGCTAAGTGTTAGCATATTACAAAGTGCAAAGCCTGCCTTCCTGATGTGGAACTCTGTGTACCTGTCTGCATTCTTGCTTCTTTACCTTTCCATTTTTTTGTTTATATTTATTAAATTGTCAGCATTCATTTTTCAGGGTTATTAGTTATAATTTGGCATTGATTCCATTAAACTTGGAGAATAATCATCTTTATTTCAAATTTTCTAGATTGACCCTGATTTCTATCTTCTCGTTCTTTTTCTACATTCTCAGATCTTTTTGTCCTTCCTGCTGTTTGGACTTTTTCTTCCCTTTTCTGAACCTCTTCCTAGGCACACTGTTCTTTCATTCTTGTTATAACTTCCTTGTAGTTTTTTTTTCATTTGGAAAGGTAGTATTTTATTATTTTGTGACATTAAAGCAATAATATTCTTTCTGTGGATCTCCATTACTCTATACTATGTTTTTTCATATTTTCCAGTTCTGGTGGCTTTTGCTGTGTTGTCTTCTGTTTTCTTATAAATTATTATCTTATCATTTACATTATGCTTGCATTGTTGAAAAATAGTCGTGTCTCTGCTATTTGCTGCTTCAGGAGTGCTTTAATTTATTTTATGGTATGTCATGCTTATGCAGTATTTATTCTAGTCTGTTCTTAGATGACATTCCTCTTATATGTATGCTGTATGGACCCTGTTTGTCTTTATCTGTTTCTGTTCTTATAGACTTGACTATGCCAAATTTTTCCTTTTTCCCTACCCCTTATGGTTTGTACTTAGTTACCACTCCCAGTTCCTGGGTTGCCTTTAAAATTTACTTCTATTTCTTAAGTTGAACCTTTGTTTGTTCATTTCATTGGGTTTTAAAGGCATCTGTACAATTTCTCACATAGCTTTTCCCAAAGTTCTGTTGTGTAAGACTTTTTGGGAAAATTCTTAAGACAATGGAAAGAACATAGAATTCAGAAGAAAGATCAAAGACTGAGCTCAGCCCTTATTGGGTAATTTTGGTTTTAGTCATTTAAACTCTATGGTAAGACTTTAAACAAGTATAATTTTTTAAAAAATATTTTCTTACATTTAATTAAAAACATAAAGGGCCGGGCGCGGTGGTGCGTGCCTTTAATCACAGCCTATGGAGCAAGGCCAAGACTAGGAATCACTTGAGTCCGCGTGGTGGCATGTGCCTGCAAGCCCTGCTACCTGGGAAGCTGAGGCTGGGGATTGCTTGAGTCCATGGTACCCTGGGCATTGTGAGCCTGCGGTACCCCGGACAAAATAGCAAGACCTAGTCTCAAAAAAAAAAACAAAACATAAAGAAGATTAAAATAATGAAACTTTTGCCGGGCACGGTGGCTTGTGCATGTAAGCTTCAGTCTATGAAGTGGCCAGGGCTAGGGATCGCGGTTCGAGTCTCGCCTGGGGCCCGTAGCGAGACCTAGTTCCAAAAAAATAGCTGGGCGTGGTGGTGTGTGCCTGTAATCCCAGCTACCTGGGAAGCTGAGGCTGGGGATTGCTTGAGTCTGTGGTACCCTGTGGTACCCTGGGCAACTGAGTCTGCGGTTCCACAGGCAAAAATAGCGAGAACCTAGTCTCAAAAAAAAAAAAAATAAATAATGCAACCTTTATAGTAACAGAAAATATATTAATAAGTGATGTGGTTATTTTTAAACGATAAAATAGTAAATTATTAGATTGTTGCATCTAGGAGTCTAATAAAATTGCCTTCCAGGTAGTATTATATTTGTATTTTCAAGATTATAAGCACACGGTTGTGGCAGTGCAAGAATTCACGTTCAAATTTAGATTTCAGGACTTCAAAGACTAGAGCTTTATAATTTGATCCTGAGTAAAATTTATTCAAATATGTCCTTCTTTTGCTTCATTAGGCTTCCTGGAGTGAGTAAAGGCAGGAGTTTCAGAACTTGTCCTGGAGATCACCTTGAATGAATTTGTGGTTCTTTACCTTCTTTGAGAAATAGTCAATAATAAGGCAGAGAATCATGCATGTAGAGGAAGCTTGTTAGACTTATGTCCAGGCACAAAGGACGCAGCACTAAAGGAGCAGTTCAGGCCAAATTTCTGAAGGGAGCTGAAAAAGGATTAATTTTCCAGAACTAGCAACACTGTACAAATCCTCCAATCCTGGAGTTATGGGTGGGCAACAAGGGCCATGACAGCTGCTATGTTTCTACCTATATGCTTTTTGGACATTGTTGGTAGCACATACATTTTTCCCTTTAAGATTCCATGATACTACCACTCTAGGAAGATCATATCCAACTACACTTGTGATGGGCAGGGCCCCTAGCCACCCCCCTCCACCCCAGTTGTGCTGTAAAAGCATCCTAGGGGCTTGGAGCTAATTACTTATCAATCTTTTTAGTTCATTCTCTCTTACCAGCTCATGACCCTACTCTTCTATGCTATTTTAGTACCATGAATCAGTATTGTGAGTTAGCTGGGAACAACCACTATCTCTGGAAGTAATTCTCTATTTCAGAATGAATGTATTGTTTAAGGATGAAAGTGAGATGAAATGCAAAGTGAAAAGAAAAGGAAATGTTTCAGAAACACATTTTCCACAGAATTCTGCCCCCCTCCTCTCACACCCCTCCTTGTTTTCCTTTATTGTTGAATATTTGATATACACTATTTCCTCACTTGACAGCTTTTTGGTAACAAGTAGTTTTCCCACCTCTCAAGAACATATATGAACACGTGGAAACAGAGGCAATGTGAACACAAGCTTTAGGAAAACAAGAATAACAAAACTAGCCTTTTTCTTCCCTTAGGAAGGGATTACAAACCAGATTGTCTAAAGCTCCACTTTGCAAACATAGAAACCTGGAACTCTTTCAGCTGAGATTATAGGGCATTTTATTTCAAAGTAACAAAATTCTGATTAGTCTGAGAAGAAAATCAAAAGTGGCAGCTGTATTCACCTGAGAGCTTTGTGTGAGACATACATACAACCTTTTTTTTCTTCTTTTTTTCGGTATATTTGTCAAGGGGGAAAAAACCCTGAAGATCAAACTAATTTTGTAAATATGTAGTATACACAATAATAGAGGCAAAGGTACTTTTTTGGAGCATGATCACAAAGCATTTTACAAAAGGTTCATAACGCTTTAGAAATGTAAGGACTGGAGTCCAGTACCCCATGACCTTCATTAGTTTGGACCCATCCTCTTTTTTGGTTGTAGAAATGTTGTTTACAGGGGTGTTGTTTGCTCAAAATCTGTTGGTCCTTCTCCTTTCCTTCCTCCTGCAAGTGAATGTTCAGATACCTTTCCATATAGTCCTATATTCCTACATGACCCAGAACTGGTCTATGTAGTCTAGGTGCCTGGCATCCTCCATGCTGTAGTAGAGTCAGGAAAAGGCCCACTTGAAATGTTCTGGTAGGTGCCTTTAGCATCAAGTTCAGCTAAGTCCACATTCTAGAGAATGTGGGGTTATCAGCCACCATCTCTGCATTGCTTGAAGTTTCATGGTCTTCCTTGGTCCCAAATGTAATTTGATCTTTCCCTTCTGGCAATAGACTATACCTGCAGCCTGTCATGCAGACCTCAAAATAGTGACCCACAGTAACTTTCAAGCAATGAAAATTTGAGTAGTTTATAAAAAATTTTAAATTCTACTGACCGTTATTCTATTTTTGTAATCCTTAAGGGTTTCCTTTTTTTTCCTTTCTAATTTTTATGTTCTTATTTCCTTACAACAACAGCCATCTGTATATAGTTATTGTTCTCCTTAGGTATGGCCCTTCCATCAATATTGCACCCATATACCATCACCTGGTTTCCTCTTTCCCCCTTACCCTCTCTGGTCACTTCAGCTCCTTTCTCCTGCAAGTCATGAATTGATACTTGATTCACTGGCCTTGTCTTTTTTTCTTTTTCGGAACAGTGTCCTTTTCCTGGGTGAGGACCTGCACTCCTAGACCACAGCAAACAAGGCTGCTCAGATCTCCAGGAGTAATTATGAGGCAGATTGCCAGGCAGAACATCCAATTTATTGATAGATTTCTAGGGTTTGTTTTGGTTTTGATTTTCTTTTCCTTTGTTTTGTTTCTTTGTATTCTATATGTGAGTGAAATTGAAACAGTACTGAGCAGTGGAAAAGACTCTTGTTAGTGCTTGACAGGGTTCAGTGTTCAAAGAATGCTAAGGGACAGTAACCTTGTCATTGCCTGTGGGTTTTCAGGGCCCAAGAACTATATAGTGTTTATTTAACAGGAGATGGGGAAAGAATTCTTAATCCACAAGTTACTGGTGTCTCAACCCAGATAGTGTCTGCATTGTCCAGAGATCCCAAAGACCTCTCTTAGAAGATGAGGTGACATTGCAGCAGCCCATAATGGCAGTCTGACCAAGTCTCTACATAGGCCTGTGAAGGTGTAGAGATCTGGACATCTTTGAAATGTATTAAAGTCTGGTGAATTCCACAGAGGTCACCCTCTCTGTGTATTTCTCTTCAGAGACAGGGAGCAGAGTCCTTCTACCTAAAAGTCATCTGATGAATGCTTCCTCTTCAAAGACCAGCAGCAAAATCGTTTTTCTGTCTTTGGAGACGGAACAAGATACTTCTAAGATGATCCAGTCAATCAAGCTGGTTCTTGCTCTGCCTTATATTCCCTTCAGGGCTCCTCACCCTACAAACTTGATTGGATCCTTGTCAGTCTTAAGCATCTTACTGAACCCTTTAGCACAAATCAGCTTGCTTCCCGTTTTTTCAGTGCAAATAATTAACTTAGGAAGTGAACTTGATCAGTTTAACTCACATCTGATTGGCCCATTTTTGAATCCTGGAGCCAGATTGAAAACAAACAGGGAGGAAAAACCAGCCCCCCTGCACTCAGGCTGGTGAGCCTTTCGGCTTCAGCAATCCACAGCTCTGGAGCCAGCCTCACTGGAACTGAGATTTATGTGCCTCAGCCCCCCAAAAGCCATCTTGCCCCTCTGCTGAAAGATCCAGGAACAAAATCATCCAGTTTGTCTTTCTCCTTCTGACTTGCTTTGCTTACCATAACCACCTTCAATTCTATCCATGTTATTGCCCATAACTTGACTCTTAAAACTACTGCTGCAGTGAACATGACTGTATATATCCCCTCAGATTAGTTTTATTGCATCCTTAGTTTAGATAACTAGAAGTGGGATTGCTCGGTAGTACAATACATGTATTTTTAATATTTTGAGAGACCTTCATACTGTTTTTATAGGGGCTGGACCAGTCTACCTTCTTCCCAACAATTGTTTTTTTCTAGTCTTGTTGACATGGGCCATTCTTCCTGGAGTGAAGTGGTATCATACTTATTGTAATTTTGTTGCATTTCGCTGATAATGTGTTAATTAGCAATTTTTCATGTGCTTATTGGCCATCTGTTTGTCTTTGGAGAAGTGTCTGTATTTAGCTCTTCTGCCTTTTTTTTTTTTTTTTTTTTTGAGACTAGGTCTTGCTATTTTTGCCCGTGGAACCGCAGGCTCTCGTTGCCCGGGGTACCACAGACTCAAGCAATCCCCAGCCTCCGCTTCCCAGGTAACTGGGATGACAGGCACGCACCACCACGCCCAGCTATTTTTTTTTGGAACTAGGTCTTGCTACGGGCCCCAGGCAGGACTCAAACCGCGATCCCTAGCCCTGGCCGCTTCATAGGCTGAAGCTTACAAGCACGAGCCACCGTGCCCAGCCTTTCTGCCTATTTTTTAATTGGCTGTTTTCTTGTTTGAGTTCTCTATAGACTGAATTTTATTCCCTTGTTAGACATACAATGTGCAAATACTTTCTCCCTCATTTCATCTGCATGACAGTTTCTTTTGCTGTGCAGAAACTTTTAGTTTAATGTAGTCCTATTTGTTTGTTTCACTTTTGTTTTTGCTTGTTCCTGGAGTGTCCAAAGACATTTCTGAAGTCAACATCATAAAGAATGTTTTGCCTATGTTTTCTTTTAATATTTTATGGTTTGAAGTCTTAACCTCCCAACTGTTTAATCCACTTTGAGTTAATTTTTGTATATAGCATGAGATAGTGGTCAATTTTCATTTTAATGTGGCTATCCAGTTTTCCTAACACCATTTGTTGAAAAGACTTTTTCCACCCATTTTATACTCTTGGCTTGTAGTGTTTTAGAGTAATGATAGTCACAGTACTAAATTTTGATAAGATAGTTTACATCAAGTAGTATACTCATTTTTCTTTTTCCACGGAGAAAGATTAGTTTTTCATATTTTTTCCCTTAATAGTTTATGTACTTTGGTGACCACCGCCACTGTAACAGCGAGCGCAGCCAGGTAGGGGTGGTACTTACCCTTCAGGTCACCTTGTTATTTTATGGGAATGTTCTACCATCTTTTGCACTTCCTGGTCTTGAGGAAAATGGAATTTACATCTACTCCAGTTGGTTTTTTTTTTTTTTTAAACCTTTTTAACCTTCTAATAAAATACCCATTTTGAAACTTAAAAAAAAGTTTATGTATTTTGAAAGGTCACCAAGAATTTGTGGAACCTCTGCTAAGTATGTCACCACAAACCTTTGACTTTGTATCTTTATATCTATACAAAGATATTTATGTATATTCAGCCATACAACTGGGTGAATTCTCTAGTATACATAGTAATTTTCAGTTTTGTACTTTTTGTAGCTGGGATGCCTCACCACATTTTCAGCACAATCAGACCAGGCATGTAAATGAAATTAGAACTTATCAGACCTCCAGATTTGAAGTCTCCTATTCTTCTCTGATGTTACTACTTCCTTTCTAGGATATCTTGTGATAAATAAATTAATAAAAGAAGAATCATGCCCTGTTTGTTTGTAAGCTCTAATATTTTTCAGGCTTTGCGTTTACTATTTTGCAATCTTAAAAATGCACTTCCCTCATTTTTTCCTGCCAAGCAAATGGTTGCTTGAAGATGTTTTACTTGGTGATATCTCTTCAGCTAATGAAGTATAGAGTCAGTATTAGAAGTTGTCTGACTCTTTTACCTGTTTTATTATTAAAGAGATTTTAAAATACCTATTTCAACCAAGTTTGTTCAAGTTTCAAATCATCAGAACATCTTTTCCAAAGAGATTAAATATGTGTTAGTGATATATTTTGAGCTATGATGCCTATTGGAACATAGATTCTAAATGGTGAAATTATGCTGGTTTTATAACTAAAATAACTTTAGGCTAGCTTTTACTTGCTCACTTAATGGCTGTGCTCTAAAAAACCTTTGCACTGATTTTCTTAGTTGATAAATTATGAGATAATTAAGCTAAAGTAAGGAATATGTTTTCTTTTGAAGCAGTCATTTGTATTATATGCCTATTTTTGGAACATTAATTTGGATCAGTCTAACTTAACATATGAAGACAAGTTAATTTTTATCTGTGAAGAAAAGTACTGTACTTTTGTGTTCAGATAATTAAAGTTCACCAAAATGGATAGCTTAGAGAACAACTTAATAGCCTTGTCTAAAAATAACCCATTCACACTTGATAGGTAGCATTTTAGTTGCTTAACAGCATGTACAGTATATGGTGCTTGTACATGATAAGATATCTACTTTATTTAGACTAACTTATCCGCAAATATTGAGCCTCTGTTAGGAAATCATGGTAATGACAAAGGGACTGGGAGAATGTGAAGACCTGAATATACTAAAAAACTTATGTTTTGATAGCCAGGCATGGCGGCATGCACCTGTAATCCCAGCTACTAGGGGAGGCTGAGGGTAGGAATCACTTGAGTCTGCGGCACATAGCAAGACCTAGTCTCTTTGTAAAAAATATATATATTTCTTTTATCAAAAACCTTTGAAATCACTGTGGGAAGGCAGGGTATTCTAATAATACTGCCATTGCTCAAACCTGTTTTGAACATTTCCTTTTGAATTATTTCCATTATAGGCATATGAACCATGATAGAACATGGTACCAATAAGTTTGTCTGACTTTAGAAATTACTAAACTTTTCCAGAGCAGATTATATTTTGCAGTTCCATAAATCAATGTCCATGCAATGGAAAAATACTCAGAAACAAGATGGAAACAGATACTAACATATGTAACAAGTAAATATATGAAAATCTTTTTTACCCTCATTGACATTTGGTATAGTAAATCTTTTAACAGGTCTAATGTGTATGTTATTTTAGTTTGTATTTCCCATGTCAGTTCCAGCAATCATCTCTTTGTCTTTATTGTCACAAAAAAATGCGTCTGTTCTTATCTTTGACCTATTAATATTAAGTTGCTTTATTTTGAAGTTGTAAGAATTCTTTGTATATTCTATATGCAAGTCTTAAATTTAGCAAATCTCCCCCTCCCATCTGCATATCTCTTTTTTTTTTTTTTTTTTTACCTCGATAGTATTTGGGATATTTGCCATTTGCTAGATTCTAGTACCTGTTTGTTTTTTTCCAATCCTGCTAACACCTTCTGTTTCCACTATATTACCCCTCTTGTACATTCTTGGGACTTTATATGTATGCATACAAGTATGATTATCTTTCTTTTTGGCTTTGAAATTATTTTACTGATGAGAGTGCTCCTTGTTCTTAGTGCCTTCAAGACAGGGATATAAATTCCTGTATTGAGTGACACTGAGTTTCATGCAGTGAACTTAAAGTAGTGAGTGCCAAGTTGGGAGACAGGTCACTGTCTGGGGGTTTTTACCAACCACATGCTCACAATTGCAAGACACCACTGAGATTCAGGGTACAGCAAAGGGGTTTATTAACAAAGGAGAGCTTGGGATGGGGGGAAGCGTTTCTAGGGCCACATGTGGCCAGCTTTCTCACCCCAGGTAGGGTCCACAGTGTCCAGTAGTCCAAAACAAAGGCTGTTTGTGCAAGATGGTGCTGTCCCTTTGACAGCCTGGACCTGGTTGTATACTGGCAAGTGGTAGGCCAAGATCAGATACAGGGTTAGTGATGCAGTTGAAAATTGTATGGATGCCATACTGCCTTGCTGGACAGAGTCTGAGAGGAAGACCCTGGAGAAAATGGGAAGCGCCAAAGGCCAGATAAAAGGGACAAACAGAGAGGAGGAAGAAGACAAGAATGGCAGACTGATAGAATAGACTCATGTGGCCTGGCCAGGGGAAGCCCCCTGGATGAGTGAGCTGTTGGTGGCAAGGAGCTGTGGTGGAATAATGGCTGGCAGAGAAGTAGCCGGTATGGGGTTGGATGCCAGAATGGCAGGACAGGGGTGACCAGGGGCTGCTGAGGTCAGGCCTGGTGAATTTGACCAGAAACTGCCAGAGGTGGACCTGGTAAAGGAAGTGCGTGGAGCCACAGCAAGATGACATATTTGGAAAGCTGACTTTCCATCAGCATCTGTTGAAATCAAGTTTGAAGAGCCTTGGAGAAGCCACAGTTTGAAACACTGGGGAGAGAAGAAGCAAAGAGAAGATGGAAAAGAAAGACTCAACTTTGCCAGGGTGCTTTGGACATGTGTTTGGGACCTTCGGACTAAACGGTAGTTGGGGTAAAATAGCTGGCCATTTGTGGCATTAAGGACTTCTTGTTTTCCTGGTTAATTTTCATGGTCAATAAAACCCTGTTGTTTAAATTGATTTTTGACTTTGGCAATTGCTATGCACACGGGTGAGACGAATCTGGTAAGTAACTGGGTGGCGGAAGCTGCAAAATGCCACTTTATTCTCCTGTGGCTTGTTGGTTGGCGGCTTTTGCTCATTTTTGACCCAATTTTAGATCCATGGGTGAGACTGCTGAGGTGAAACCACAGCGACCCACAACAGTCCAAAGGCCAGGCTGGACAGCCCCTCATGCCAGACTAGACAGTGCAACAGCACCGTAAGGTAGTGCCGAAGGACCAGAAGCAGTGAACAGCTCTCAGACATGGCCCAAAAATCAGCAGTACCAGTCAGCACTGGTCACTGGACATGGTGCCAGAGGAATCAGCGAAGCACCTCTTTGAGATGTGGGCCCAGGCCAATATTGTTCTTTATAGGCAATGTCAGAGAGGCAGGTGCAGTAGCCAAGTCTCTGTGGAGGTGAAATCTGCAGAGGTCTCAAAGTATCAGTGAATCTGGCTGCAAACAGTCTGTAGCGATCTGTTCATCTTCTGAAGTCACTCCTGACTTAATAAAGCTGTCTCTTGCCCTGCCTTATGACTCCTTCAGGTTCCCCACTTTTTTAGCCCGATTGAACTGTTTTTAATCCTGTTTAATGGGTGGTTATTTGATGGACACTTTTTACTCTACTAATCAACTTTTACCATTTTCAGTTACTCGGTGGATTCAAACCTTGAGTTGAAACTGGGAAGCTAGAACCTAATTGGTTCATTGAGCTCAAACCTGATTGGTCTATTTATGACCTGGTGGCATATTCAAAACCAGAACCCTTCTCTATCTCTGCCTGCCCAGACTCAACCTGCACTGAGGTCAGGACAGATTTGTCTGTGGTATGCTATAAAGAGCCACAGCCAGAGGATAGTTGGAACCAGCACACCTCAGTGGGGCCTAATGTAGCCATGCTGGGGGTTCTGTTTCAGGGCTCAGACATTGTTCAAAAGGCTTTAGGGCTGGCAAGGTATCTCAGCCTGTGGTGGAATCCACCATGTTGGCCAACCACCCAGTCCTTGGATTTCCCTCCTCGAGCCTTTGCCATGCCAGGTTAAGCCTCACCACTAAGTCTAACTTGCTCTGGGTTGGGGCAAGGAAACAACAGGCAGACTTTGGGACTTGGCCCAGCCTACACACACATTCACTGGGCTGCAGTTGCAGGCACCCCCAGTGGGACTGCTTATTCTAAGTTGGTGGGGCAATAGGACAGGGAAACCATTACCACCACCTCTGCTGCTGCAAGAATGACCTAAGGACTGCCCACAGATGTAGTTCTGACAGATCACCATGTCTCTCAGCTTGCACCAGGGCTGTAGAAAGCAAGTCATGCTCTCAGCTTCTAGGCACCATGGCGACCCTGTTTCAAACTGACCTGGTTAATTTGTTAGCTGTGTTATTAGTGACTTAATTCAAGCCACCTTTATCTTTCACCAGTACTGTTGCATGCTTCAAATGGTTTCCTTTATCCTCTTTCTCTGTTTCACAAACTCACTTTTAATATCACAGCTGAAAAGATCTTTTAAAAATATAAATGGAAAAAAATATATATAAATGCACACACTTTACTCCTCAGCGTAAAGTGAATGTGCACTTAAATATTCAATCATTAGCGCAACTGCCAGTTTAATACCTACTTCTTCAGCCTCATTCATTGTTTGGTATACTGCAGTCAAATACTTCATCCTAACTTTCCTTCTCTGCCATACCTCAGCCTGGATAATTTCTGCTCATCCTTCCCAGTTCTCTGGTTATTGATGATGAATTAATTGTATCATTTGCATTTTCCTTTTACATTGCTCATAATTTGTCACATTAATATTTAATATGTGAATATATATTTATATGTCATTTATAATAGTTTCCTGTGTTGTATAGAGTTTATGAGAGAAGGGAGCTTTCCCTTTTTACTACTCTATGCACAGTGCTTACTTAGTTGATTGATAAATATTTGATTGAATAAGTAAAATTGATTTTAGCATTAAAATGCTTTTAAAGTCATTCAAAACAAGCTAACCTAACAACCAAACTAAAGTACACAACTGGGGGTGGAAGGGAGATGAGAGGGAGTGATCAGGGAGGGAAGGTGGAGGGTGATCCCCGGGGAATACAAAGATGTGAAATATATATATAAATTGAATATTAATAATCAATAAATTGTCATTCAGTATGTCTCCTTCAAGATTACAAACTGACATTTCTTTCTTTTGGAAAAAAAAAAAAAAAACTAGTTTTTTGTCTAACATTTTCACTGAATCTATAAATTGCCAGAAAACAAGAGCTCTTAAATCTTTTTTATGCCCTTAAAGCAGTCAGTGAAACCTGTGACTCCTTTTCAGATTATTTTTAAATTAATAAAATATATAAAATTATAAAGGAAATCTTACTACCTTTTAAATATTGAGGAAATACATCTCAACTGTATTTGCTTCTTTCTTAATGCCTTAAATAGAAAAAGCAGACAGCAGCTATAATTTGAAAGTAGTAAGGAGTGTAAAATGTCAAGATTTGTAGTTGTAGTCATCTCACTGGTCTACCTATTTCTAATTTTAGCCTCCTTTGGTCATTTCTATATTAATATTTCTGATTGTGTCACTTAGGTTTTCCATGGTTTCTTTTTATTATCAGAATATTGATTTCTTAGGTTTCTCAGTCTGGTAACACTTGTTTTATCCCTAGATGGATTCTAAACTTTAGAATCATCCAGCCTTCCATGTTTAGTTACTGCAGCTCCTTATACTCTGCCTCCGTGCTTTAACTCCTGAAGCTTCTTTCTACAGGTATTTTTCATAGTTAAGCTATTTTTAAATCCTGCATGTTTTTTAAGCTAGCCTTAAAATATCACCAATTTCTTTTTAGTAGCTCCACCACTTGTTTGGTTCACAGTATGTAAAATAAACAGAAAGAGTTTGAGCCAGCTCAAAACCCATCTGCACCATTGGGAAATGGTTTGAACCAGTTCACTACGGCCCGCTAGAACGGGTTTGAAGTAGTTTGAGCCTGCTCGAACAGGTTTGAGCCATTCAGAACTGGTCTATGGTCACTTGAACTTCTCCCAATCGGTTTGAGAAGGTTTTATTTTACCATGCTCAAACTACTGTGAGAACCCTTCAGAAACGGTTTGAGGCTGTCAGAAGTGGCTGCAATCAGCTCCACATGGTTTGATACACACAATACAGTACATTTATATAAAGTGTACAGTTTTGGCTTGTACACCTGTGAAACAATCAGCACAATTAAAATGATGAAATAGTTATCACCTCTGAAAGTAAACCTTGTCTCCATTTGAGTGATTTTTCCCTTCCACTAAACCTCCCTTCCCACCTGCTGATCTGCTTTTTGTCCCCATAGGTAAGTCTGCACTTTATGAATGGAAGTACTTTTCTTTTGGTCTGGTATCATTCACACTTATTGTAATGTGCATCTGTATTGTTCCTGTCAATTTCATTCCCTTGTATTGCTAAATCTCTTGAGAATTGAGTGTGCTTACATCAAGCCTTGACTTCCACCTGTTACCGAAGACTTATGGATCTTAGAATAGAATTCATTTGGAACTTTATGTAAGATGACTGGATACACTGAATATCTTAAACTTTTCCAGGGCAGATTATTATTTATAGTCTTTGTATCCTGTTAGTATACTCTGCAGTACAGAGAAGCCACCAACCCCATTGGGTAAGTTTCCCTCTTCAGATACATTTATGTGTATTGATCAGATTTAAATGTTAAACTCAGTTCCACTATTAAAATTCATTGGGTGGGAGTAAGGATGTTTTTTATACCTTATTCCAAAATAATTGTGCTTTCTCCTATATAAAGAAATATGTATTCCAGTATTCTTACTAGTATATTTTTGTTTTTTTCCCCACCAATTAAAGTATTTTGAAGAGGTTACATTACCCTTAAGTCTAAGCAGTACAAAAATTTACACAATGAAAAATTGTGTTTGTTCCTCTGTGTATTCCACAGGGATACAGGTACAGATGGGTTCAGTTTTTTGAAAGTTACTTGTTTGCCTCCTCCCTCTGCAAGTACTCATTCCAGACTTTTGAAAGCTTTATGTGAACTCAAATGTTTATAATATATATGTATCTTTTATTCCTTATTTTTAAAGAGGTAGCTTATCTACTGTTCAACCTTATTGTTTTTCACTTAATAGACCTTGAAGATCTTTCACATCATTCATTTGTTCAACTGTATATATTCCACTCTATGGATACCCACTATTGATGGACTTTTAAAAAATAAAACATTTTATTTTTAGATAAGTTTAGAGTCACATTCAGTTGTAAGAGGTAAAAGAGATCCCATTTCCCCCCAAATGTAACATTTTGTGTAACTATAGTACAATACTAGATTGACACTGGTATAGTGTACACTTCTCAGTTATATGTCAATGGTTTTGTATACACTCTGTGTTTAGTCTGTGTAGGTTTGTATAGCCATTGCTGTCTAGCATCCATTATTGTTTTCCCTAAAAGTTACCATTTAACCATTTTTAAGTAAAGAGTTAAGTATACTCATCTTATAAAACTGTAACTTGAAAATTCTTCATTTACTCTCTTCTCCCAGATACCTTGGTAATCACCACCCTACTAAAATGAGGATACCACATATGAGTGGAATTATGTGGTATTTGTCTTTTTGTGGCTTACTTATTTCATTAAGAATACTGTTCTTGGGGTTCACCCTTGATATAATAGATGATAGTTTCCCTTTTTAAGGATAAATATACACCAGTATATGATGTATGAAACTTACCACCCCCCCTTTTTTTTTTTACTATTTGCAGGGTTTTTTAATTTGTTATTGTTAATTGTGATGTAGTCAGTATCCCTTTGAATTTGAAGTAGGATTTCTGATTGTAGGGTAATTCTGTGTTTAATTTTTTAGAAATTCCCAATTTATTTCTGATGGTAAATGCACCATTTACATTACCAAAGTGCACAGGGGTTCACTTTTTTGAAAGTTATTTGCTTACTTTTTCAGTACTGGCAGTCATGATGGATATGAGGTAATATCTTAAGATTTTGATTTGTATCTCTATAATGTTGAGTAAGATTAGTGATGTCAAACAACATTTCCTTTGCTTGTTGACAATACTTTCTTTGGAGATAAGTCTATTAGACATAATCTCTCTCTTTTTAAACATTGTTGTATTCTCCTTATTTCTCCCACATTAGCAGAAGGGGATTATGCTAGCTAAAATTAGTCACAAGGAAAAAGATAAATACCAGACAAATAAATCAAACAGAAGAACAAATACTTAAAACTAACACTCTGACCATAGACATCTCTTATTTTTAATGCATTTTTTGAACCATTCTTTAGTTCCTAACATTAATATTACTTGGATGTAATGATGTAATGAATTGTTTTTCTGTTTTTGTTGCTCTCCTCCCCCCCCCCCCGTTAACTTTTTTTTTTGTAATTATCGTACAATATTGTTCATGTTTGCATGGTTGTATTGTACCCCTTATTCCCCACCCGACCCCTCCTTTCCCCCTCTGGTCAGTGGTTTTAGTTTTTATTCATTTTTAATCTTGCATTTATAAGAGACTGGCCTTTAGTTTTGGTTTTAATCCTTTTTCATCACCATCAGTTTTGCTTAAAGATTATTTTATAGGAATGAGTTGAAAGGTTCATTCTCTTGACCTCAAATGGTTTAGTTTAACCTTGAAATTTTGTTTTGGGAAAGAGCAAGATTATCAGTTAAAAGAAAAAAAAAGTAACGTTCTAAACATAACCCATCCAAAAAGCTGTCTAGTCACAGATTGCATTACTGCACCAAACTGCAATCATTAAGTTGTTTACAGAAGACACATAAAGCAAAAGCTGTAGCATGTCTGTAGTTACCTGAGAATAGGAGAAAAAATTGAGTTTTTAGAAGAAAAGAAGCAAACTGATTGGGAATGCCAGAGTGATTTTAAAACAAAAGCTAGTGAGAAACAAGAGTCCATGGTAAGAGGTTTACCAATAATACTTGCTAAGTTTTAGAACAAGAACAAATAAAACAATATAAGATATCCACGAAGTTTTACTGTCCAAGTGGGAACCAATCTCATGCCTTTTCACTTGAAGGAGATCAATCGATTATTCTGACTGTTGATATAATCAGAAGGACTCCCTCAATCCCTTCCATCCATCGTTACCTTATTCTCAAAAGCAAATTTATGGCCTTATCTATTTAGCTGCCATGTTTTAGTAAAACTAGAAAGTTACAGTGTGGAGTTTAAAACAGTATTTTGCAACTATCTTAACCTGTGTTCTTTTGTTGAGCTCCTGCCTCTTTGATTTGAATTACCCAAAGTGTTCTCATTTCCAAAAATATTTATTCCTAATATTGAATAAGCTTGCTTGAATATTTCTCTTTGCCTGCCTATCTGAAAATCAGCTGTTAAGGCTTTCTTGCAGTAAACCAAAGTGAAACAAAATCTGAGCTGTGACTTTTTTACTTAAGAAAATATTTCATTTCACAGTACAGCAGATTTTCAAATGTGATTTTAATCAAGATCATTTCATCATGGTGTTGATGAGAGGGGGAAAAGTTGATTTTTGTTCAGAATCACTGTCTTTGTGGAGTTTGCGTATTCTCCTTGTGTCTACATGGGTTTTCTCTGGATACTCTTGATTTTCTCTCAAATCCTAAAAGTGTTCATGTGAAGTTCATGTCTCACTTGTGCCAGTCGGGGTGTGGGGTGGTGTGATGGGGAGGAGGTATATGTGAGAGTGAGCCCTTCTGTGGAAGAATGTCCAGGATTAGATCCCACATTGCATCCTGGCTGCCAAGATAGGTTATAGTCACCTGCAACCCTGAGCTGAAATAAGTGAGTTGAAAAACAAAGGAATGAATACAAATGTTAATTTTGTATTAGAAGTATTTGGGGATCTTTATAGTTTCAGTTTCCTAGAACCTCTTTTGATGATACTAAGTTTAAGATTTACTGCATGGGGTGGGGGGGCACCTATGTTCTATCTATTAATAGTAGTGTAAAAGCAGTTAAGTGGAGTAAGACAAGGTTCCTCCCATAGCACAGTTTTGTAATGGAGTCAGACAGATAATGATGGTGATCTCAGATAAGTAAACTGGTAAATATCATTAAACTTGTTGTTTTATGTTTTTAGCACTTTCCCTGGGGAGATGAGAAATAATATCTTATTGCTTGTCCATGTTGTTTTATTACTTTGGTCAGTGGGCCAGGTATTTGTTAATATTAACATTGCTATTAATTTTAAGAGCATACAAAAGATTGAATAAATATTGATGACATAGTAATATTCAAGATTCAAATTCATCATAAAATTGAAGATCTAATTATTACTGTTTCTACTTGCAATTCTGTTTAAAGTTGGATCCCAAAGACAACATGAGAAGAACTGGGTCCTGTATTAAATTTTATATTAGATGTTATGGTCTATAGATTTTGTTAGTAAGACTACCCAAACTTTTGTGTTAAATTTCTTGAAATAAAGAATCATGTCATTATGTAGTGAGACAAAGTTGTCTCTTTGAGACAAATACATTCTCTTGGGCCTGTCTTTGTTAGGGGTAAAGATACCCCTAACATTTGAATGTGTCTGCTGAGTCAATTGACTCTTAATAGGACAGAAGTGATCACTTACCAGCATGCAGTTGCTGTTAAAAGCAGTGGAGAGGGAGGGAGGGAGGGAGGGAG
>PVHY01023424.1:0-20986 GCA_004024945.1 Uropsilus gracilis
CAGGGCAGACTGGGGTTATGTAATGTAGGGTCCTGAGGTCGAAGTCCGGCCCAGAGGGAAAAGGGAGGTAACACACCAAGGGGGGATGGTCAATAGGAAGCAGGGAGAAGGATAGAAAGAAAGGGGAGGTGGAGTGTATACACAATTTTGGAGAGGAGCGTGGAGAGTGGAGTGAGAGCGAGAGCCTGGAAATTGGGATCAGGCGCGGAGGTTTGGGGCCTCGGAAGAAGGACCTGGCTGGGTCCTCAGGAGCTTTCTCACCTCCCCAGCACTTGGTTCCTGAGGAACAAGACCTGTGTGAAGGAGGAGGAGAGGTGACCCGGGTGAAGTGCGGAGCCACGGTGACACTCGGAGAGGCCTGCCTTTGGGAGACCATCTGAGCCCCGCCTATGTTGGTTGGATTCATCTGGTACCAACTGGAGCGACAGGATTGGGAGTCAAGGTCCTGGCACTTCCAACCAGAAGTGCCCTAAGACTGAGGTAAACCCCACGAAGCTCCTTGAGGAGCAGAAGTGGGGCTCTATTCGTTTGAAACATTTTTGAGGGTGTGGACTCTTTCGGTTTGGTTTTTTTTTTCCATATCTGTAAATAAATCTCTTGTCTATCCTAGTTGTTAAGGTTGATATCTGAGCAGCTGCTGCGCGCAGGCGGGAGAACCCATAGGAAGGAGGAATTTAAACGGGGGTGTCCCTATCCCCCCGATAACAGTGGGGGGAAGGGGGAGGTATCTTTTGTTATGAGCATGAGGTAACAGAGGCAGCAAACAGGCCAGTTACCCAAACTGGCTGCTCAGATGCTCATCCCACCCACTAGCACTGAAGTTCCACCTCAGATCAGACCGAGAACCTCCAAGAGGCGTCCCTACAGGGATGGAGAAGGCCAGAGCCTCGTTGGCATTGGGGTCAGCACACAAGCTGTGGGAGTGGGAAGAGGTTGCCGTGGCACCACATCCCCCTCGAGGATGGAAGGAGGGTGGCCTATGCACTGACACAGAGCCTGTGTGGCGGAGGTGGAGGGCAGGTTGTTTAGGGGCAAGGAATCAAGAGACCAAGTTCAGGGAGCGGGAAGGCAGAGGAACAGGAAGTGGAGGAACTCATGGCAGCGGGCACCAAGAACCTTTCCCCTCACATTCTACTCACCGGAGTGCACCCGCTGCCTGAGAGGCCGCCGCGGGCTTGTGTGGGAGCTCAGGACCAATCAGCCCGTGCTCTTCTGGCGGGGACTCTGGGGGCTGTGGCCTAGCCTGGAGTCAGCAGCTCTGAGCCTGGGGCAGTGTTCTGCCACCATCATAGGAGTCGGCGCTGTGCCTGCAACTGACAAAACCCACAAGTCTGGGAGCTGAGATGTGGAAGTGGGATCAACTTCTTTGAACCCAACCGCCCCTGAGATATCTGCCTACTCAGAGCTTCCTCTTTATTCCTGCAAACTTGGATTCTGAAGGCTCAGGAATCGTGACTCTGAGAGGATGAAGCTTCTCGCAGTAACACAGTGAGAGTTCCCTGAGTTGGGAGTGTCACTGAGACACTGGGGCTCCTTGTGCCAGTGGGCCAGTGAGGAGACGATCTCATCAAGGGTTCACCTTGAGCACCATGGGATCTAGGCTTGTTGTGACAGAGGAAGCACAGGGAAGATTTCCCCCAACTCATGTTGACGCCTAAAGCTTCGGTATCGTGGTATTTGGAGACGGGACTTGAGGAAGAAATTTAGTCTAGTTGAGGTGGTAAGAGCGGAGTCCTCATCCAATAAGGCTAATGTCCTTAGAAGAGGAAAGAGGGGTCAGAGTGCACTCTCTCTCTCTCTTTCTCTCTCTCTTTCCCCTCCCCCCTCTCAAAGGAAAGGCTATGTGAGGACAAGCTGGCCTCTGCAAGCCAGGAAGAGAGCTCTCACCAGAAAACCAACCCTGTTCGACCTTTTATCAGGACTTCCAGCCTCCAGAATAGTGAGGAAAGAAAATTCCAATGTCTGAGCCCCAGTCTGTGGAATTTTGTTACTGTCACCTGAGCTAATGCTATTGGGGTCCCCTCTGCAGGGGAATAACCATGACCGTCAGTTACAAAGTCACAGCCCCTCAGGTCTGGTGAGGAGGAGAAGGCAGAAATGGAGATGAGAGGTGTGGCCATGGGAAGATGGTGGGATTGGTTATGGCTGTAGGAGTTGCAGTTCCGGGACCCTGACTTAGCTTGGTGACACTTACCTGTCATTTTAGGAAGTCACCGTTGAGCACCTCCAAACTTTGACTTCTACTTTCTCTCTCAAATTGGTGGCCTTCTGTTCTCAATTTGGAAGCAGGTATCACAGAAGGAGATGAGCAGCCTGGGGGCCACCTGCACACATCCTTGGATTGGTGTGAATCTGCCGTCCTCCTCATGCTGCTCCATGGAGTCGGTCACGCTTTCCTAGCACCACTGGCTCTCTCAGCCTCCCCCAGGCAGACAGCTGAGCTCCAGGGAGGCCTCCCGCCTGCCCATCTTGGGAGGGGCACAGCAGCAGTGGGGGGCAAGTCCTCAAGGAGTTTTCACTTCTAGCACCAACTCTGTACACAGATGGGGTCCAAGGAATGTGACCTGACTTCCTGTGTGTGAACCCTGATCCCTGAGCTACAAAGACCTGGAAAGATCAGCGGTTCTTTTCCCTTCCATGGTCCACGCAGTCTACTGAGTTTTGTCTTGTTCAGCTGAGCAGCAGATGGTGACCCCTTGCAAAACTGGGCCCGGCTTCGAAATGGATCATGCTCTCCTTAATTTTCTCCTTCCCCTGCCTCTCTGCCTGTTTTCCCTCAGTCCTTCTGACCTGGTGTTTCATCCCCAAGTGTTTTACGACATACATGCTGTTTCAGATTTTCTTGTCTTGGGGGTCTGGGCTTAGACAACTTTCTCAAGGTTTCAGGGGCTCTGGAGCTCACAGTCACATACAGATGTGAAACACCATGGTGACCAGGACATGTGATATCTGGAACGTTTGTAGAACAACTGGGAACCAAAGGGACTGTTCCTTAAGCCTCCAGATGATTTTCTTCTGCCCTCCACTTTTCTGTGGGGGCAGACTAGTTCTAGTGGGAAGGGTCTCAGGAGGTTGGAAAGTACCAGTTCTTGGGTCGGAGTGCTTGATTCGCATTTACAATCTTTGGAGAATTCCCTAAACCCAAAAGTTGGTCTCCTTTTCCTCTATCAGGAATTACAATCTGGATTACAATCTGTGTGTCTATATACAACAGAATGTATATGCAGACAGATCACAGAATGCTTGGAAGGACTGACTGAGCTAATGTTTCAGTCTTGCACTTAGTAACTGCTCAATAAAAGGCCATCTCTAAGGATTTTGAAAAGTAGGGTGGCAAAAGGCTAGCCTTTTTGCAAAAAGCTGATTAGCATCAGGGATCTGAATAGAACACAAGGAAAACAGAGGAAACCCTTTATGACCAGAAAAAGAGTTCTTGCCCCAGAGTCATGAAAGTGTGAAGGGAACAATGTTCCAAGTCTCCTTAGAAGACTTAGTCAATTCCTGACCAAGACCTTGGAATCCTCCACATTGTCCACTCCATTAGCTTGAGTTGAACTTGTCACTGTCAGGGCGCAGAGGTCGCCGAGGACTGTCCAGAAAGACGCCTTCTCTCATGACCATATATGAAGGGGAGAGAAAAGGGAACCCAGGTCTCCTCTTGACTTTGTCAGGGATCTTCCCTGTCCTTCTAAGCTTGACCCCAGTCTCCAGCAAGAGATCTAGGAACTGTTTTCCCCAAGAAGCTTTTGGTTCAAATCCCTTGAAACTTGATTCTTGGACATGGAAGTATCAAGAAGAAGCTCAGATTTTAAACTATAATTAAAACCAGTCATATCTTCCCCTCTTGTCATCCTTTTTTAAAAACCAAGAAAGGCCCAAAACCTTGGGTAAGATAAGACTGGCATGCTCAGTAACCAGCCTGGCCCAATACTGTTTTTCTACCAAAGGAGAAACCAAGCAGACACCATCCAGTCAGACTGAAATGGTGTGGTGGGTCACCCTTCTGATTGGGCCAAGAAAGTCCAAATGCCATTTGTACTCGATTTGTGTCCATCTGTTCGATTCAGCTAAATACCAGCATGTGCTGGACCATGCTGGAACCATCAGGACGAAGGATATAGGTCTTACTTTCCAAAATCTCTTATGTTAACAGAGGGCCAAGAAACACCCAAGACCCTTAAACTGAAAATAGGGCCAATTTGTTCCCCTGCTTCAACCGCCCCAGATTTCCAAACAGAGAACCCAAGTAATCCGACCTCTGTCACCCTTCCTCCCCCTTCACCTGTCTGGCCTGTGCTCCAGTAGTTCCCAGCACCCACCTACTGTCTCCTGTCACCCTGCCTCATCATGTAGGTTTCCTTCACCAAGAATTCTGTCTTCCATGTTAACCAGTTAATCCCATATAGCTACTACCCCCATCCCCCTTCTCTCTACCTTCCAAACCTGCCATCCTAGTACCCACCTGTCTGGAGCCTGGTTAAGGTGGGTGTAGCCAGGAGGGCTGAGAGATGTGGACTTTATGCAAAGAATTCTGATTTGGTATTATCTGAATCTGGCTGGAATCCAGAATCCTTAATCCCTCGCAGCTTCAGTTTCCCTGGGTATAAAAAAGGATGTTGATAGTCCCCTAGCCGGAATGCCGTGAGGAATACTAGGAACAACCCATTTCTTTGCACCTGTGCCTTCATAGAGCAGACCTGGGTTGACTCTCTCCACCTGGTCTATTGGCAAGCTTGCCTCCCCTCCTAGGTAAGGGTTTGGAGCAGGGCCCTGGTCCGGTCATCTTTGAGTTGAGGCACCTGGTATCTAGTAAGAGCTCTGTGAATATTTGGGGTGTTGGCACAAGGTAAGTGCCCCCAGAACTCTCACCTCTTGGACCTTATTTTCCCAGTGTTTCCTATTATCCCTGCTCCAGCGTCTTAGGCTTTTTCAAAGCTTTAGGCCCTCAGCAGGGATATTCCCTCTGCCCAGAACACCCTTCTCCTGACCAGCAGGGCCTCTCTCTCCCCTTTCAAATCTTTGCTCATATGTAACGTTTTCGGCCAGACTTACCTAAATGCTTTCGGTTTGTTTACCAAAGGGAAAACGAGAATTCAAGATACAATAAATCCCTGACCTTTCTGGTTTTATGTCGAATATGGAGCAGGGACAAATGGAGAACCAGAAGCAGTCTGGTTCTCCAGAAATAGGTGTCTGGAATGACATGCCAGGGAAGTGTGTACATACAGGGAAGTTTCCAGCTGCACAGGGCTGCGGGAGACTGGGGGGATTGGGGGGGGGAGGTCAGTGAAACCCAGTTGGGGGCTACAGCATGGATCTGGGAGAGAGTGGCCTTGCAGCTTGCAGAGGCAAAGTGGCTGGAGGGTGACAGTGCACCTTGGGTGGAGGGAGTGAACTGAACACGTGACCCGGGGGGGGAGGGGTGGCAGCCTCGATTCCCATGGTTGGTGTGAGGTCAGTAGGGCATGCAGAAGACTATGTGTGCCCTGATAAGATGGGGAGGAACTGAGCACTCAGGCTCTGCACTGCATCTGGGGTGCAAACAAAGAGACGTGGGGAGCACCTTAGAAGATCTGGCCCGGTCACAGTTCAGCTGAAGCTAGCGCTCACCTCTCAGGCTCAAGGAGCAGCTGAATCATCCAGTTTGTGGCAGCAGTCACAGGAAGCATCAGGGTCTAGGCAAATCCATCTAGGAATCTCTTCCCAATACCGCAAGGACACATCCCCTCTACATCCCCAAATACCCAATACCACCTCGGGTAGAGCAAGGGAGAAAGCAGAATAATGAGAGGTGACCTTTTTCCAGAAAAATCCTGAGTTACCTCCATACAGCTCAAAACTGAGACTGGGAGAGTGTACTCTGTAAGTGGAGAGATGGAGGAAAGGAGGACCAGGAAGGAGTCCATTGTTAACACTGGATCAGTCAGGGAGACATAAAGAAGCTACATGGTGTGCAAACCCAGGGCAGATTCCCTCCCCTCCCCCACCTCTGCTGTGTAAAGGAGATTTCCAACCTTACATGGTTCAACTGACTCCTTTGTGTGTTTTAACTTTCATTTACTCTACTATATATACACTCTATAAAAATACACTCTCTATATTATGATCTCACGCACTTCAAGTGTTTCTTAGAGTCTTTCTTATTTCAGAAGACACCTTATTTAAACCTTGCGCCCACACAGCTGCTCTCCTCGTGCTCCTGACCTTGTTTTAGTGTTCTCCCTACTACCTTTGCTTTACAATAAATACTCATTTTTGCGCATTTTCTTTGTTTATCAGAGGATCCCTTGGTGTTCTTGAGGGACTGGTCCCAAGACCCCATGTATCCCCAAATCCAGTCTTGTTCAAAGCCCTTCTTTACAATGACACATAACCTAGGCACAGCCCCCAGTGCACTTTAAATCAGCTCTAGAGGATGTAGAAGGCCTGACATATATAATGTGAATGCAGTGTAACAGCTGTCACACTGTCTTCATTAAATAAGGACAAGAAAAATAGTCTGTACATGTTCGTTACAGGCAAAACCATTCTAGAATTAAACTACAGATTTTTCATCCGTGATTCATCGAGTGCGTGGATGAGGATCTGTGGTGGGTTGGCTCGACATGCCGATTCTTGCTGGAGTACAAGCTCCATGGGGCAGGGGATCTGGGGTGGTCTGTTCGTTGTCTGGAGCAGACACTTCTCTCATTCTGTTCCACACCCACTCTGGTTTCAGTACAAACGTGACGGACAGCTCCCTTGGGCGCTGGGGTACCCAGGATGGGCAGGGGTGTGGACAAACACCCTGCTGCCTCCTCTCCTTTGAGGAAAGGCCTGAGTCTCCTTCCACAAGTCCCTCAGAGCATCCCTGTGGGCTGAGGCCAGATTCCCCTTTTTAGAACTGATTTCCTTAACAAAACCTAAACTGACTCCTCTTCCTCCTTTGGGCTCACCTCCCCTAGGGGATCCCCCACATGTGCCCCCATATCACACCCTGCTTCTGGCAGAGCCTGAGTCTTACCCAGGAGGCTGTGATAGCCTTGATCCTTGACGCCTGGTCCATAATGACGGGTGATTAAAGGGAGAGAGAAGAGTTGTACCTCTGTGCACTTTGTGTGGTGCCCAAAGATGGAGTGTTTGGGTGACTTTTTATCACAGGGAGAACTTGGTGAACTGTTTCTCTTTGTTTACACTGGGATTTTCACAGAATGGCTCCTGCTTGGAAACCAGTCTGTCTTTGAGCTTTGTAGACTTTTCAGGGAGTGAGGAGTTTGCCATTTACTTTAGTCAGAAATGTCAGAAGCATCCAGGAGCCTGGAGATCTCTTGCTGACATGGGTGCCGACCAGCCCAGCCCCAGCCCCTTGTCCTAACCTTCCAAAGAGCACGCATCTCAGGGAAATATCTAGAGGGCTCCCGTGATAGTCCCTGCACTGTGGTCAGGATGATCCTTGCTTCTTCAGGCATTCAACAAGCATGTCCAGACACTAGGGACCAGAATTGCCTACGACAAGGTCCCTACCTCCCTCTACAAGCTCCCAGGCTGCTGTGGGGGAGAGACAGAGGGAAGAGATGGTAATAAATATGGCTGAGGAGGGGCTCTGATAGAGGTGAGTGCAGGCTACAGTGGGAAGGAAGAGCTCAGTGCTTTAGCCTTTCAGCACAGACTTCCTGTTTTAGACGGACCATGTTGGAGTTTTGCATACCTTTGTTGTACCACCTGCCTTTGCATGTGTAGTTGCCTCTACCTACATCCTTTCCCTCTGTCTTCCTTGAAAGATCCTGAAAGATCCTTGAAAGATCCTCAAATCCCAGCTCACATCATTCTGCCTGAGAAACATCTCCCCCAGTCCCACATCCACTAAGCTCATCTCGCCCTCTGCTGTGCCGTCTGTCCTGGTCATCCTCAAATCCCAGCTCACATCATTCTGCCTGAGAAACATCTCCCCAGTCCCACATCCACCCAGCTCATCTCGCCCTCTGTAGTCTGCATTACAGGCACGTGTACAGCTGTGCTTTCTACCACCTGTATGAGATTTAATAGGAAGAGTTCATGATCTAGGGGAAATATACTGATGCTGGTATCCAACAGAGGCGGTGTGACATCTCAGTACTATTATTTCCTGGCTAGACTTCTCGGGCAAGGCAGGAGCACAGAGTAGGGAGCACACGAGAGGAGGCTGTGGGAGAGACAGACTCAGCTGTGTGTGGGGGGGGTGCTTGAGAGCCAGGAGAGACATTTGGAGTCTATTCTGGGGATAGCAGGGAAACACTGAGTGGTTTTAAGCCAGATTGCAGCATCATACATAGTGATTTTAAAGACCACGCTGGCAGCAGTGGTGACGAGAAATGTGGGTGAAGGTGAAGGCTGGTGGAAGGCAAGCAAACTGGATGCCTTACCAGCCGAATGAATGTTGGCCATCATTTAAACTCCTTCAGCTTTGGTTTCCTCACCTGCAAAATGGGAACAATAATTTTTGTTTTGTTTTTGTTTTTTGAGGCTAGGTCTTACTGTTTTTGCCTGTGGAACTGCAGGCTCACATTGCCTGAGGTGCCACAGACTCAAGTAATCCCCAGCCTCAGCTTCCCAGGTAGCTGGGATTACAGGTGTGCGCCACCACGCCCAGCTATATGTTTTTGGAACTAGGTCTCTCTAAGTGCCCCAGGCGGGACTCGAACTGCAATCCCTGACCCCAGCTGCAGCTTCCTAGGCTGCCGCCTAAAGGCATGCGCCACCATGCCCAGCCTGGGAACAATAATTTTACTTTCTTTTCCTGGGAGGAGCACAATTTGGTAAAAGTTGAATGACTTTTGTCAAGTGCAAAATAACATGCAAATACCAGGTATGACCAGTTTCCGGAGGGGTCTTAACATAGCAGAAATCTGCTTCTGGTAAAGGAAGAATGGGTTCTTTTGGAATATACTCCAAGCAGAGGGTGTCCTCACTTACCTTCTTCACTTGAGATGGAGAAACCCTTCCCATGGAAACAGGCATGATGAGCAGAGACAGAAAACAGCTTCCTGGAGCCCAGGTTCAAGGGGCAAGTACTGAGTGTCCTTTGGCAACAACTGGTTCCTGGGGCCTTGGATGGAAAGCCTCCACATCGTTCACTGATACAGACTCTGGACTTTGAGGGTGGGGAAGAGGATGCTAAACATGAGGTATCCTGGAACCCTCAAGATGTCTCCCTGCAGAACAAGAGTGTTCCCTCTGCCTCCGCATATTTCCCTAATGCCTGGAGCAGGAGCAGACACTGAAGACAGGTGGTATCTTCTGACTCCACAATCCATACCTAACTGGGCATAGGGGAAGCTGTAAAAGATAGGGAAGCTTTGCAGGTACTTTTACTGTGAGATACTCCAGATGCACAGATCACACCAGGCTGTTATCATGGAGATGCTGGTGCACACAGAAGGAAAACCAGGTATTCAGAATGACGACCACGCTCTGGCTCTTACCATGTGTCAGGCTCTGCTCTCAAGATGTCACACTTAAGTCGTCATGGCAGTCTCATAAGAAAACAATTATTATTGTCACTATTTTCTAGGTAAGAGAATAGGCAAAGAGCCGTCAGTCTGCATCAGTGACCCCTGATGTTTGCCGTCCCTGCTGACTTCATCTGCCACGTGACTTGGCATTGCTCCCCTCCCCCCTCTGACTGCATTTCTGGGCCTTGGGATGCTATGGTGGCTGTGATGCAAGGGGCACCTGGAGGTTGCTGTGTAACTGGGCTTGCCTGCTTCTGCTTCTCCATCCATGTCTACATGAAGCACAACCTCAAGGTGAAGGCCACATGAAGCAGAACAGAGTTGCTCAGCTGTCCCATCTAGGGTCATCTTAATTCACCCAGCCACCAGCTGACCTCAAGCCTGCAGGCGAGCCCAGCCCAGATCAGCAAAGCTGCCCAGCCAACCTGCAACTGATTGCAAGGGGCAGGAGCAAACCTGCCCAGGTCAGAGGGGTCCTACAGTTTCATAAGCTAAGAAGACATTTCTCATTGTACACCACTGAAGATTGGCAGAATTTTAGCAATGATAGAGAGCTGACATCAGTGAGCCCATCATGTCCCAGCTAATGTGCCACCGGTTCAGATGGGGGTGAACCAGCATAGCCCACACTCTAGGACACTATTTTATGCCAGGAGTTGGCAAGCCATAGTTTCCAGGCCAAATCCAACCCAGGAGCTAAGACTGGTGACTGGGAATATTAGCAATCAATCTGAGAATACGAACAATAAATCTGAACCCCTACTAAACTAATGGTTATCCCAAGAAAAGAAATTCCATTTTCATTAACAAATACACGTTACAAAATACTGTACTTAATTATTATATTAATAGTATTTTGAATTTTATGAAAAATCATTGGTGGAGATTTAGTCTCGTATTAAGTCTTTATATAATATCCTTGATGCTGCCTCTAGGCATGCAAAGCCTAAAATGTTTACTATCTGGATCTTAACAGAACAAGTTGTCACACTCCTGCTCTAGATGACAGTTTGATTAAGATGTTTGACCTTTGAACTTTGACCCCCAGGTCAAGAAAGGGAAAGAATCAGATTAATAAGAGCTTGAAAAGGGGAGACGGGTTTTCTTTTAACCCAATCTCAGAAACAGAATTAGAACTCAGGTCTCCATCGCCTTGCTTTCAGCTCTAGCTCCTCTTCAGTGGGACTAATAAATAATAGTTGAATTTGTTTCTAGGTCTCCAAAGTTCCAACTGGAATGTTCTTGGATCCCAAAGGCCTCCCTCTGAGGGCATGAACTCACCCCCAGGAACGTGGATGAGTCACTGTTCCTTCCCCATTCTGCCCCAAGTAAGCCAGCTAACATGAATTTGTGCTTTGGGTTTCTGTGATAATTAAAACACTTGCGCATTGAAGACAATTTTTACTGGAGATGATGGAGAAATTCACTCCTGAAGAGCTTCACAATCTGGCCTCATTAGAAAGGAGAAATGCAATGGGAGAATTAAAGAGAAAACTCATTTCTTCCCTGAGTGTGTTAATGAGCTAAGCCACAGGAGGCCATGTGTAAGTTGGGCTCAGAGCAGCTGTAAATTAAATTTATTAAGCGCCAAGGGATTCTAATAAACATTACTTAAAAATAGCAACACAGTCATTTGTATTAGGTCATGTGACCTGGTTATGGCAACACTTTTGTGCTTCTGCTATTAATCAGCCTTACTTTGAAAGGCAGTTGGTAAATTCTTTCAGAACTACTGACACCTTCACTTAATTAAGATTGTTCTGGAAAAGAGCAGGGTGAGGCAAAAATAGTCAACGTATATCACTGCACTCTGGAGACCTTCACTGTTTATTAGCGAGTCTTATTACATTTTCTAATAAGGCAAGAACTGAAAAAAAAAAAAGAAAAATGACATTTAGTAAAATCACAGATCTTGAGAGATCAGTCTGGGAGGGCAGAGATTCCCTGGGACCCGCCATTGCTGAAGGAAGCCATGTCATCACTACTGTCACCCCCGCTCCAGCCTCACGGGGGCGCTGCGGCGTCTTACCCTCTGCGCCAGTTTGGATAAGGCCCTTCCCTGATACTCCAGCACATGGAAAGGAGTGTTCTAATAATGCCCAGAACTGTCTTTAGAAATCTGGGGGCACGTTTTTGCACTCCCTTATTTAAACTCTCAAGGTGTTCATCCCTGTGACCTGCCTACCCTTCCAGCTCTGTTCTCTCACTCTCCACCCTGACCCCGGATACAAACGTGTCCCTGGGGTCAGACCTGGGTCTTGGGAACCCGGTTGGCTGTGTTTGACTTACAATCTTGCAAAATACTAACTGGCTAATATGGACAAGTCACTGAACTCTTCCCACCATTTCTCAGGTAGAAAATGGCGATATGATGTGAGCCACACAAAGCAGTGATGAGGCTTACAGGAAATCATCTCTGGGCGGGCTGGGCACAAGGGAAAGCTCTCCGGAAGGGTTAAAAAAGCAACAAACTGCCAAGCCAGACTCTTGACAGTTCCGCGTTATTCTCTCTCGGGTTTCGCTTGCCTGAGCCACCTCTCGCCTTGTCTCATTAACGGCCTTTCAGCCTTTGCTCCTCTCAGCTCAAGCATCAATGATCAGAGAAGACGCCTCAGACCTCCGTCTGATTTAGAGACCCCTCGTCTGACACCTGTCACAGCAGGGACTCTGGGGACGCGCCCTCGTCAGGAGGCGCCGACCGTTCCCGCCACCTCCAGGACTGGTGTGACCAGGCTGACGGCTTTGAGCCAAGTCTGCCCATGAGCTCATGTCTGCTTCATCTTGTGTCCTGGCGTCTGACACGAATCACGAGCTCGGAAAGTGCCCGTTGAATAAAAGAACTATCAAGGACGATTACGCATTCCAAAAACGGGTCCCCACAGGAATGAAAGAAGACTCTGGCTGTGTTAGTTTGGGTCCCCTGAAAGCTGGGGTTGAGCAAGGGGCGGGGGGTGGGGGGGTGGGGGTCTAACCTGAGGTGGGGAGATCCGGGAGGGAAGAGCAGGCAGGAGGGGGAGCGGTAAGAAGGGCTTTACTGAGCAGGTGTGGGTGACTGGGACTCAGTCACCACGACCCTGAGGATCATGGGATGAGTTTCTGAGGTGTAGAGAGGGGCTGGGGCTTAGTTCGCTGACTTCCCTGCTGGTAAGGGTCCCTAAGCCCTCTGCATTGGGCTGCCCTGACTGAGAGGGGGAGCTCTAAGTGAACCCAGGCAGGGAAGCCAGGTGTGGCCATGTGTACAGAGTGCCTGGCTCCGCACACCCCAGCTGCAGCTGGCGTCAGACCTTGGTCTTCTTTCATGAGGGAGACACTATTGTGACCCCCACCATTTACAACAGCCTGGCTAGACATCTTCACACTTCCAAATTTAGAATCTGGAGAAGGATGTGGTGACCTCTTTAGAGCCCAGTTCAATTTCCACTTGCTTCCTCCCTCAGGATAACGTTGGTGGGAGCATCTCCAAGACGTTCCCATTACTTATACCTCCTTGTGCTGAGGCAACTCAGAATCAGGGCTGTCACTGAGAACGTGATGGAGTGACTGAGTGGTAAGGCACATTGCAGCTTCCACCTTGGTCTCTTGGCCATTTCCCACTGGAGGAAACCAGCTGCCTGGCCGTGAGGGCACTCAGGCAGCTCCATGGACAGATCTGTGTGGAGAGAAACCAAATCACCCAGGTGAGTGAGCCACTGGAAATGGAACCTCAACCCCAGGCGAACCTTCAGATGACTGCCTCCCCAGCCAGCATCTGATTGTGTTATTGTGGGGACTCCATGCAAGAAGAGAGCCCTTCCCAGAGGCCCTCGGCATCCATGAGCATAACACAGTGCTGTTTCATGCACCATGGTTAAATTTGCAGCGTAATTAATAGAACACGGTCTCCTATGGCAAGGCAACCTCAGTGTTAGTGCACAGGGTATAGACGTTCTCTTGAGACTTAAAAATATCATGTCTCAGTGTGGACTTTTTCAGCGTCAGCAAGAGTCACATTCATAATGTTTCCATGTGATTCTCCCTTCCATGAAAGCTGAGAGGAGGGTGGGAGAAGAAAATTGGAGAGGTTGTCACCGATGGAAATAATTGATCAGTTGTTGGCGGGACCTGGACACCATGTCAAATGGTCAAAGGGGAATTCATATCCTAACCCAGGGGCCCTTGGTCATGAAGCAGGCTGGGAGCTCAGGCATGAATCTGGGCATGGGGAGGGAGTCTGGTTCCTGAAGGTCAGTTTGTAGCCAGTCTCCAGGTATTAGCAAGAACCTGGACTTGTTCCGAGCCAGTGTCAATGCCCAAGAGAATTCAACTTGGTGGGCAGACCTGGCAAAGCATCAGCTTCAGTCTGGAGACAGGTTGGCTGTGGTCTCAACCGGTCTGTCTTTGATGGATGGTGTCTAGTAACTTGAGTGGGGGGTCTCAGGACCTCCACAAAATTGACTGGTTTTCTAGGATCAGGTCTTAGATCTCTTCTGAATTGTGTAGATATTAATTCATAAGAAATGATGCTGCAAAAAGTGTTTGGCACACTGTAAGCCCTGAAGAGTTAGCCATGATGGTAATGATGATGATGATGATGATAGCGATGATGATTGTGGTGATGATGGTGGTGGTGGTGGTGATGGTGGTGATGTTGATGATAAAACCCCTGAAGAGTTAGCCATGATGATGATGATGATGGTGGTGGTGGTGGTAGTGATGATGATGATGATGATAATCATGATGATAAAAACTCTGAAGAGTTAGCCATGATGCTGGTAATGGTGATGATGATGATGATGATGATGATGATGATAATGATGATGATTGTAGTGATGATGGTGGTGGTGGTGATGATGATGTTGATGGTGGTGGTGGTGATGTTGATGATAAAATCCCTGAAGAGTTAGCCATGATGATGATGGCGGTGGTGGTGATGGTGGTGATGATGATGATGATGATAATGATGATGACAAAAGCTCTGAAGAGTTAGCCATGATGCTGGTAATGGTGATGATGATGATGGTGGTGGTGGTGGTGGTGATGATGATAATGACAATGATGAAAACTCTGAAGAGTTAGCCATGATGGTGATAATGGTGATGATGATGATGATGATGATGTGGTGATGGTGGTGATGATGTGGTGATGATAATAATGATGCTGATGAATGCTTCCAAGAATTAGTCATTATGGTGGTGATGGTGATGATGGTTGTGGTGATGATGATGAAAGTGGTGGTGGTGATGATGGTGGTGATGATGATTAAGATAGAGAAGGAGATTTGCCAAATTCTAGCTTAGGCATCCACAGTCACAAGTCTCACTCAAGTTAGCTTGGCAGGGACCAACTGAGGGTCTGAGGCTGCACCCCTTTCTGAAAAGGCAAATGCCTGACCAAGTGACCTGGGAGCTGGACCTCCTCAACTGCACTGCTGGGAGGCAGGGCCTATCTCATTAGAGCAGATGGGACAAGGAGCAAAGGAGCCTGGAACCCACAATCTGGGAGGGGGCTGCCTCCAGAGGGAAGAGACTATGGGCACAGAGTGTGGACAGAAAGGAAGGACTGGACCACAATCAAGGTTCCAAGGGGACCACGGCAAAAGGCGAGCACTGGCCTAGGTGACCAAAGAACTTCAGTCAACACGTTTGATCTTAAATCCCTGCTGTTCTGAGAAGAGCAGGGCCAGCATTTTCCACTGGGGAGATACGAATCCCCTCAGCAGTCCCCTGGCCCTCTGGCCCTACAGTGGGCCCTCTAGCTCCCAAAGTTCTGTTTGACTTCCCCAGGGCAGATGTCAGGGCTGGGCCCAACTGTCTGGGACCTGAGTCTCCAGGGCTGCCAGGGGGGCTACCCAGAGTGCTTACTTGCCTCTGTGTGGGTGCACGGGCTGCCTGGAGGTCCAGGGGTGTCTGTAGCGGGGGACATGGGAAGCATCCCACAGATTCAGCCTAGGCTGGGGACGAAGGGTGGGATCTGGAAACAGGGGACCAGACCCCCAATTCTGTGGCTGCATAGCTGTACGATACTCACTGGTGCCTTCATTTGTTGGCTTGGCATCATGGTAGGCAATGCAGACAGCAAAGGTGGCAGCATTTGTTGAGTCCCCATGCCAGGGACTTTGTATTAAGTTTAAGTGACTTACAAGCTCATCTAAACACATCCAGTCAAGTGAGATGTGAGTTACTCAGAGTCTGGATAGAGGGTCAGAGCAGAAAAAGGCCAGGACAGTGTGGTGCATGGAATTCTATGCAGGAATGAAGAACAAGGCTTCATTCATGTGGGCCAGGGTCCCCAGCCAGCCTGGCTGTGCCTACAAGTCAGAACGGTGACATCTCAGCACAGCCACATGGTGATCAGGAATGAAGCAAGCAGAGAAGGTGGCAAGAGATGGACACAGGCTTGCAGACAGAGGGGAGCAGGCCCCCACCGCAGAGCGACCAAGTGCTGAACTTGCTCAAACACCAGCATCCTCAGCTGTGAAATGGGGGTGCTTTGGCCTCCAGGATCATTCTGAGGCCTGAGATCATATATGTCAATTGTTTTGGTTCCAAGTGGTCTTCACCACTGACAACTGTCCTATGATAGTTGTGTGAGCCCTCCCACCCCCCCTGCACGCGCACACACACACACACACACACACACACACACTGCCTGCTTCTCTCCCAGGGGGTCGCCCAGGACATCCCTTCATCCTTACAAGCTATGAGCACCTGACGTGACTCCTGACCCATCCATCGAAGCATGGGGAGCTGAGCACCCACTGAAAGGAGCACTGGGCACAGGGTAGCAAGCCTGGCTTTCTCCTGCCATTTATCTGTCCTGGGGTTGGTGCGTCCTCTCCATGAGCCTCCACTTCCCCTGCTCAGTGAGGACAAGCACACCCAGTCTTCAGGGTTGGCAGGGATTTAATGGGCTGCGTGCCTAGTGCCTGCCACAGAGCAATCCCTCAACTCAGTAGCTTCAGGCTTCATCATTGTGCTTGTCTCCACTCTCACCTTCATATCTGCTCACAGGAAGGAACAGAGGGCATGCTGGGAATGATGTCCGACATGATGGTGCCCCATGGGGAGAAGGCCTGATGCAGGGACCAGGTGCTTGTGGTCTTGTGGCGGAAGCAGGGAGTGAGACAGATGCCATGGAAATGAAATGTTGGCAGCTTATTAGAGCCCCTGCCCTTCCATTAGGCCTATAGGATCCTTGCTTAATGCAGCACAGACTTCGATTACTGTTTTATGGGAGACCAGGTTTGCTGGTCTCTGGGAAGCTCCCAGATAATTGCCACTCTCTGCTACACTGCGGACTGTGAGAACCCTGACTCCAGGGTAGCTGCTCAGTTGAGTGCCACAATCTGCATTGGAGACCTGCTCTCAGGCACGCCAGATGAATACAGCCTGTTCCTGCTTTGGATGACTCATGGTGGGAAGCGGAGGCTGGGATGAGCAGGTAGTATAATAGTTGGGGTTGGGAGTAAGCACAGAAGTTAGGGAACACAGAGAAAAGTCAAATGACTCCAGACAATTAGAAGGAGCTGCTTGTAGGAGAGAAGCATCACGAATCTAAAGCCAAAGATAACCCTGTTTCGCAGCTCACCTACTAAACCGGGTTCTCTTAATGGGCTTGCATTTGACTTTTATAAAAAGCCTGAGAAGAACTGTATTACCCCTGTTATATAGAAAGGAAAGTAGGTCAAGAGATGTTAACCTGCCTAAATCACATTGGTAAAAAGTGGAGGAGATGGGATTAGAGCCCCAGTATCTGCCCCTTAACTCAGAAGAAAGGAAAGGAGTAGGTTAGAGCAAGAGATGAGTCAGGTGGGAATTAGTAGACAAGAAGCTACTGTAAATATTTTCAAGGATTTAAAGGAAAAGATGATCTGACTGAGTGAGCAGATCACAAAGCTCATCAGGGGAGTAGAGGCAGGAGAATTGCTTGAACATTTTCAAATTGAAAAGTACAATATGAAATGAAATGAAAATTCACTGGCTGGGTGTCACAACAGATTGCAGAGTCAGTGAGCTTGAAATTCTGTCTAAAGAGCAGAGAGACAAAATAATGATTATAAAATGGACAACACTGTCAGTGACCTCTTGGCCAAGATCAACCAGTGTGACACATCCATTTAGAATTCCAGAAGACCCAGAGCAAGAAAATGGGGCAGAAAAGCTTGAAAAAACAATGATCCAAAATCCCTCAGTGGATGAAAAATATCAACATATGGATCCAACAAGCTCAACCAACTTTAGAAAATCATACCCAGAAACATTATAGGAAAAGTTCTGAGAACCAAAGAGGAAGACAATCTCAAAAGCAGTCAGACAAAAACATCACTAACAGGAGCACAACAAAAACAAAGGAAAGGGAATAAGATCTTTCCAACATGGAAAGGAAAAATTGACATAGAATCTGTGTCTTTCAAAAGTAAGTATGAACTCAAAGGAATGAATAGGAGTCACACAGATACCTGTATGCAGATGTTTACCTTGTCTTCTTTACAACAGTAAACAGCTGCCTTCTACCTCCCACTAAGTCCCAGCCACTTAGCGCTTGATACTTAACATTTAGCACTATCACCTATTCGAATTTCTAATCATACCCTCCCCACCCCACCAGTGGGCCGGGTATGGATTTCTTATTAAGATTTTATAGGTAGAAACCCAGAAACACTCAGTAATACCAGAGGATGCAGTGTATTCAGACGGGCCACACTGCCTTCTCTCTCCCATCTCAGGCTGAGTCACAAGTGAAGTATGTGCTAAGCACTGAGAAGCCCTGTTGGTCATGAATGTTTGTAATGAAAGTTTCCTGGTGGAAGTGAGTGTCTTTCCTTCTCTATTCAGCCCCTGCCCTCCAATCATGCATATTTTTTAATTTCTTCTATCTGAAATCTAGATGTTTTTGTTAAGAGGTGGCCCACACAGACAATGAAGAATGAATTTTTGATTTGTTCCAAAGACCAAGGAAATGATGGTGACACATGTGACGTAAAGTCAGAGGGAAGCTCCTTTGCTGCCCATTTTTTTGCCCAGGCCTGCCCCTCCATCCGCATGCTCAGGTAGTGTGTTGGACACAGAAGCACATCACCTGCACACCTGTTCACACAGGCTTTCCCCTCATTGGTGAACACCCAGGGGCATATATGCATGTGTATATACACACTGGCATACGCACTTGCACGCTCATGCCTACCTTCATTCACACATCCTAGAGCACGGTCAGAGCTGATTCTAACTCAGGAAGACCATGACTTGCTTCACGTGTACTCATGAGGTTTTGATGATACCGTCGCAGACAGGAAAAGCATGAATAATTTATTCAATTATTCAATAATTAATAAACATCATCACAAAGACCTCAGCTGAGATAAAACTGCAAATAATTCCTAACTGCTTTTGCTGTGCACATGTGAGTGCATGTATGTGTGTGTGTAAGAGGGAGGAAGTGGTTACAGACTATGTGAAATCTGATAAATCAGCTTTATTGTCTGCTGTTTACGGTCTTGACTCAGTTTACTGGTTCGGGGGTTCTTTACATCATGGCAACTGCAGGAAAATAAACAGCCACAAAACCCTTGAGCAAGCTTGCTTCCGGCTTGGCTCCTGATGGGCTGTGTGCCATCAATTCACCGAGATTTATTTTCAGACTTTAAATATGCCCCCTAAGACAGTCTACACCGAGAGAAAAAGACAAATAGCCAAAAAGCTTGTGAAAAAGGATTTCCCTCCAACATGAATCAGAGAAATGGGAAAAGCTATACACAATAAACACATTTGCTATCAAATTAGGAAGGACTTTCAAAAAGAATAACACAAGGCTTACAGAGCTGGCATGGCAGAGAAGAGAATGCTTAGGTTGCTGGGCTGGTAAGAGCCAGACCAAGTTTTGGAAAGGAACCTGACTCTATGCTTCCAATACATGTCACTGGTCTTCAGAATGTCCCGATGCCTTGATTCATGTCGCCGTTGAGGGCACCGTTCTGAAAAATCAGCGTGCAATGGAGGAATAGCCAGATGGCAGATGTCCTTTTAGTGTCATTTATTAGAGGCACGACCCGACCATATTCAGGACTGTCATCTGGGGCTTCTGAAAGCTCCAGGAACCACAGGGGCCTGACCTGGCCTAACTCCACCCCCCTCTCCAGGCTCCCTAACAGTGTTTCTTCCCTCTTTCCATTGGGACCTTGACCTTGGGCCAGACAGGAATCTGGTGGACAGTCACCCCCTGCCCCTGGGGCTGGGATTGGGGCTCCACTCTGCTTGGGCTTCCCAGCTTCTCTGCTCTGACTGTCCCCTGCCCTGTCTCCCACTGCGTGATGGCCCCAGCTGGGGAACCTGGCTCCTGCCCTCCTCTCCCCCAGCCCCCAGCACCTGCCCCTGGCTGCTCTGAGCATCCTGCCTCCACTGGCTGGGGAACACAGTGCTGGGGTGCTGGTCACTGGAGAGTGAGAAGAGGCCATCGCTAGGGTGATGCCTCCTCCCGCCACCCCCCAGCTCAGGAGGTGGTACGTTGCTAGATGAGGCTGCTGTCTGATTGAGCTTGGGTCCCCCAGGGTGGAGGTGGGAGGATGAGGGGCTGGACTTGGAGGCAGACCCCTGGCTGCCTGCGATGGTGAGAGGTGGGGCCATGTCTGGCCCGGCTTCCTCACTTCCTAAGCCCCTTCCTCCCTCACTGGTCTCTTGGGGCTTGGTGAGCTCCTGGAACCTTGCTTGCCCTTTCTGTTAGCGCCTCCAGTCACGACTAGGATCCCTCAATCTTGCTGATGGGGACAATGAGGTTTGGGGTGGCCTGGGGAAGCCAGACCAGAAACGTGCCTTTGGAGTATACTCCCCTCCTGACTACTCGCAGGGCGCACAGTAGAGGCTTCCAGCAGCAGTGGCAGAGGACAGGATAGACCTCACAGGAAGGAGCCCAGACACTGGGCCATGATCCCCCAGCCCCCACCAAAGGCAGCTCCTGACTCAGCTTCCTCATGGCGTCTGCATGGGAACCCGAGGTGGGGGGGACCAGTTGGGGTGTTCACGGGAACGGGGCTGTCACGCAGCGGCTCCTGGAGCCGGCACCTGGACGAGACCTCCGTCACCATAGCAGGGCTGAGGGGGGCGGCGCTGCAAGGACCCTGAAAAACAGCCCATTATTGTTATTTTTTTTTTTTGAGACCAGGTCTTGCTAATTTTGCCCGTGGAACCACAGGCTCTCGTTGCCCGGGGTACCATAGACTCAAGCAATCCCCAGCCTCAGCTTCCCAGGTAGCTGGGATTACAGGTGCGCGCCACCACACCCAGCTATTTTTTTGGAGCTAGGTCTTGCTAGAGGCCCCAAGCGGGACTCGAACCGCGATCCCTAGCCCCGGCTGCTTCATAGGCTGAAGCTTACAGGCACGAGCCACCGAGCCCAGCCTGTGATTAATTTCTTAATTGAGGTAATGTAAGTTCCCAATACTTCAGGGTTTAGGAGCACAGGTCACCCCTCTGCAGATAGCGCACCCACACTGGCCACCACCCAAGTCCCCTTGCTCCCCAACCTAGTCCAGAGACCCCTCCCCC
>PVHY01023425.1:0-20983 GCA_004024945.1 Uropsilus gracilis
TCGAATTGGTCGGTGAGAATTGGTCGGTGTGAGTGTATTAGGGTCTCATCTCTCAGGGGCAGATGCTGGGGATGGAGCGACCCGCATGCAGCCGAGGGCTCCCACCTGGGGGGCGCTGAGGCTGCACCCGGAGACCGCATGCGCAGAAGCGCTGAGGGAGGCCACATGTGCAGAAGGGCTGAGGGCTGGCAGTCCGGGTGTTGGTGGAGGGACGGCAACGGCCGCTGGGGTCAGGCGTGGACACCTGGCCTCCCCCCCCAAACCTGTGCCACCCTCACGGTGCATCCGAGGGGTCGGGCAGTTGTGGGGTGCGGCCTGTTCTCCTTTCTATTGTAGCAAACAGTGACAGATTTTGTTGCAAGGAGGGGCCCAGCCTTCCACACCTGGGCAGTGAAGCTCTGTCCCCCTCCTCGTCCCCACTGTGGTCCCAGCATCATTTGGAGTGACTCCTCTTCAGTGTTGACGTGACTTGGAGCATGGCAATGTTGCTAAAGGCTAAGCCCAGCTGCTTATTATGTGTGGTGTGTCAGGAAAGAGGGGTACAGAAGGAAGTTGGGGTGTAGATAAACTGTTATAGGGTAAAGGAGGTGTTCTAACTTTATCAGCCAAATCTTCTGTCTGTTCCTTTCAGGCAGACTGACACTTTGCATTTTCACTGACTCCTTCCTTTTGTGAAGCAGAATTCCTCCTCCTCCTCCTCCTCCTCCTCCTCCTCCTCCTCCTGCCTTCAGACCTGGGGAAAAGGAAAACTCAGAAACTGCAGTTTACACCTTAGCAGCTTGCCTCAGTGTACCCTTTGCAGCTCCTGCACCCTAAAGACATTCAGACTTATGGGTTCTTTCCGCCATCCCAGCCTTTTCACTAAATTCCAAGTCAGAACAAAAACTCTTAGAGTGCAGACTAATTTATTACTAAACAAAGTGAAGTTCTATTTACTACAGAAAGAAACATAAGAAACACTCCAGTTACTCCAACATTGTCCAGCACCTTTTTCAACATGGTCCAAAGTTCTTCCCCCAGGTTGTCCAAAATCCTCCCTTCTTTAGTCCTGTTAACCTCATCACTTGTCCAGTCCTTCAGAGTTCATTCACACGTGCTTGAAGAGTAGACATCTTCCTTTGGCGTGCTCCAGCTTCTCCTTGACCTCCAGGTAGTATAGAAAGAAACTCCGTAGTACAGGAATTAGAAAGGCTCTTTTTCTTCTCAGACCTGGCTCACACAGCCTCTCCAGAAAAACTTAAGTCTAACTCAGCTAGCCAAACCCCAACACAGAGCTCAAATCTCCAACCATATGCCCGTATTTCCCCCACCCCTTTCTGGGAATAGCTTTGTGTGTTATCACATTACAAAGAAAAAGACCTGTTTTACTTCTTCCTCCCCCTTGTATCTTTCTGAAAGGAAATTCTAATCAAGGCCATTCTCACATTTTAGCATGCTCTCTTTAAAATTTGCAGTCCTAAAATGTCACCCAGAGGGTAAGCACCCCCTCCCCCATCAGAACCTGTTTGGAAACCTGCCAGTGCTAGAAACCCCAGCATGAGCTCTTCCCAGCCCGCAGCAACACACAGGCACCTCGCTGACTTGTAGCGCAGGAGGGGGACTTCTAGGCCTCCAGGGCCCCAGCCAAGACACAAGGACTTGAGGGCGCCTAGTGGGTGGTGTCTGAATCACTCCTCAGAAATCGAAAGGGGGGACCCCGCTGCTCTGATGGTGGGAGCGAGAGGCAGCAGGGGGGCACCCTGTACCCAGTTTGCCGGAGCAGAGATGAGGGACACTGTCCCCTGGGCTAGGTGGCCCAGCTGAGAGAGGGCAGCCTGTGTCCAAGAGGATAGCCCCGAGGGGCCGCGGACGTGTCTAAAACGCGTGGAACATGTCAGCAGGACCTAGCAGGGGCACTGGGGTGCTAGAGGTTGTCGGGACAGGTCAGGTGGGCTTTCTCAGCAGAAAGAACATCGCTGTGCAAGAGCTGAAGGCAGAAGCACAGTGTCAGAAATCTGGGGGGGAAAGTATGAAGCGAAAAGGCAAATAATACATAAAGAAGTAAAATTAAATCTTCATCTCTCAGTCTTATGTTCAGATGGGAGCGGTCGGATTGATGAGAAACTTCTGGGAAAGCTCTTTTGTTTATTCCTATCTTAGTCCTTTTCTTGATAGTTGATTGAAAGTTTTTCTTTACTGAATTAAGGGAAAGCTGTCTTATTCTACCTTTCTAGGTAAAACATTTAATGATGTTCGAGCTCTAGTATGCCTTTAAACAGCATTTCGAATGATTATATTTTTCTGTCTGAAATGGTACCGATTACACCCCAAACCAAGCCACACATTGAACAAATAGAATGAAAGGAAAAACTCTCCTGACTTAAGTTTCCACTTGTTACTCCCACTTTCTTCACCCTCCTCACACTGTTCCTGTTAAAGGTATTTGAAGCTCTAAAGGTGAGGAGGTCTCCTTCCAGGCCAGGGATAAGGTAGCTCACCCACCAGCCTGAAGCCACCGCGGGGGTGGGGGGGGAGGGGCGCGGGGACGTGCGTGCAGGGTCTGAAGTGGCGCCACCTGCCGGCAGGCAGGTCCATATCCGTGTCCCCTTTGCTCAGACGAAGCACCACTTGGTTAGCGTCTGGCCCTTTAAGCACCGAGAGGAAAGGGAGGTAGAAAATGGTTTTCTCCACGCTCCTTTCCATAGTGGCTGGACCAGTTTACAGCCCCACCAGCCGTGTAAGCGTGTTCCTCAATGTGGGTCCAAAGGGACACCTGTGCTCGGATGTTTACTGTAGCCCTATTTATAACTGCAAGGACATGGAAGCAACCAAAATGTCCCCAAACAGATGAATGGATGAAAAAGATGCGGTATAAATACACAATGGAATATGACTCATCAATTAAAAATGACAAATGTGATGATTTTATAACATGGATGGACCTAGAAGACATCATATTAGCAGAAACAAGGCAGAAAGAAAAAGAAACCAAATGATTTCACTAATAGATGGACAACCAAACAAACTGGGGGGTGAGGGGGGAGCAGTGGGAGTGGCCAGGGAGGGCAGGTGGGTGGGTGACCCCCCAGGAATCACAATGATGTGAAGTACATATATAAATAATTTTTGTGTGTGTGTTTTGTTTTAATTTTTTTTTTTTTTTTTTTAAAGACTAGGTCTCATTAAATTTGCCCATGGAACTGCAGGCTCTCGTTGCCCGGGGTACCACTGACTCAAGCGATCCCCAGACTCAGCTTCCCAGGTAGCTAAGATTATAGGCACGCGCCACCATGCCCAGCTAATTTTTTGGAACTAGGTCTCCCTACATTGCCCGGAGAGGGACTCAAACCACAATCCCCAGTCCCTGCCACGGCTTCCTAGGCTACCGCTTACAGACACATGCCACCATGACTGCCTACACATAAATTATTTATATAATAAAAAAAAAGAAAATAAATGAAAATGATTTTCTTTTGGGAATTACACATGTAGTGTGGACTGTTAAGACATCCTGGGCCTGCTTGCTTTTGGCTTCGCAGGCTGCTGAATTATACTGTTCCTTCCCCCCGTCCTCCCAGTTATGTTTACTGAGGTCAAGTAGGTTTACACCTTTGTGCCTGCTCCAAGGATGACAGGTTCAAACCTCTACAACAATGTACTTTCAGACCCTGCTCACCACCAACAATCATGTTCCACCGGGCCCTTCCCCACTCCCATCTTCACAACCTCCCCCTCTGATGGCCTCAGTTTTGCAGCAGATGTGGAGTTTATTGCTGGTTTGGTTTTGATGGACCCTTTGTGAACTTTCTCTATATTCCACATGTTATTGAGATGATCCCCTACTTTTATTTCTCCTTCTGACTGACTCTGCTAGTATTACCTCTTCAGGTCCATCCATGTTGTAAGTGGCAGTTCTCCTTTTGATAGCTGCGTAGTATTCCACCAGATATATCCATGTATGTATGCATGTACACACATACACATTTTTATGATCCATCCCTCTGCCCTTGGCCAGTGAGGCTGCTTCCATTTTATCCAGAGAGTTGTTGCTGCTTTTGGAGGAACACAGAAAGATGAGGCTCACTTTAAGGGTGACAAAAGGACCCCCAATACCAGAAAACACTGTTTTAAAGAGGCCTCATTGCTTTTAACCTTTGCCTTTGTACTTATTCCTGTCTAGACCACAGACAGGGTGCTGAGGCTGATCTTGCAGCCATTAGCTGACCAGAAGGAATGGAAAAGCTGAACAATTCATTTAGAGACAGGGCCATCATGTCAGGCCTGGCTTACCTCTGACAATTTCCTTCGAGAAAACAAAGCCTCCAATATATTTAAACCACTATTTAGTCACATTTTCAGCTACTTTCAGCTGAATGCAGCCCACGCTGACACAGATTCCCTCTGTCTTTTAATATGAGTCTGGGCTCAGTTTTTTTCAGAAGGGGGCAGGGCTACAGAAGCTGTGGTCGCAGATGACAAGGCAGATGCTGCTGGTGCCCCCAATGGCACCTGTCTGCTCCCCACCCCTCTGTAAGCAGCTTGATTCCCACCTGCCCCCCCCTCCCCCGGTCTGCCCTGCTCACATGCTGGAGAGGTTGGACGGGCATTTCAGGAAACTGTCCCCTCGTCCTCACCAGCTGGGAACAGTGTCCCTTGGGCTGGTATATAAATACCCCAGCTCCTTTACCCTCAGGTGGGATTAGTCTGAAGCAGTTTCTGCATGGCTCCCCTGGGACTCGAAGCAGAACCCAGCTCCGCTCACCCACAGCAGCCAAGCTCTGCCCATCAATGACCACACCCCTGGCGGCCATGGCACCCATCCGTCGGAGTCGTGTTGGGCCGCGCGCAGGGCCGCGGGGTGCTGTAACGACGCCCTAGGACCCATGCACAGCGACCAAATCCCCTAACTAGGCATTTCCCGGAAAGCCTCCTCGTCAAGACGCGCGACTGTCCTTTGAAACCAAGCCCGAAGGTGACTGTTTCTAGACAAAAGGAAAAACGTGTCTTTGAAACTTGCTTTCACAGGCAGCGTCAAGACCGGAGGCTTCTCACCAAGCCTGACTGAGCTCTGCGGCCTGCTGGGAACTGAGAACGCAGAGGAGGAAATGGGGGTACCAACACCCCCCCAAATGCCAGTTTCCTGAAGAGAAGCGTCTTCAGACTTCAGGTGACCACCCCTTCGGGCTGGCCAGCGACCCTCAGCCAAGGCCACGTTTGTTTGCTGCTTGAACTGTTCACAGCCGATAAAAGTAGTTCCTTTGCTCTCACCTCTGCCCCCCCCCCAACCCCTATGCTTCCCTTTCCTTATTGGGGAGGTCGACTTGAATTAACCTCCGACCTCCTTGCCACCGATTCACAAATGAAGCCCATCTCTCTTCTCATATATCTGATCTCACTGCTGACAGGAGTCCTTTCCCCTCTCTGCCCCCCTCTGCGCCCCTCCCCCCCATCACCTCACAAACAAACAGGAATTTCCAGCTCAGAGTCTGCAGCTGAAAGGAACCAAACCAAGATCATGGGGTGTTAGCCAGGGTGGCTGCTGTGAGGTTCAGAAAGCCAAAGAATCCAGGCACCCCTGTGCCCCTAAAGACTGCACCCCTGAGCTGAGCCAGTCTTTGCAGGACGACCTTGGGCCATGTTGCAGCGAACCCAGCAGGGACATCTGACGGCCAGTCTTTGGGGATTCTTCCCCCGTCCATCACTTGCGGTGACCCAGATCGTCCATGTGGTCCGCTGAGAAGTGGCATCTGTGTAGAGGCCAGCTTGGCTGACATCCTGACGGAGGCGTTTATGGGCAGCTGAAAGGGTTGGCCGTGGCGTGCAAGAAAGGAGCACAGCAGTCTCGGTCTTGTGGTTTCCAGCTGGATGAGAAACTTGGCAGTCTCTGGTCAACTGAGGGGGGTTTGCTAGGATCTGGCCCATTATTCTCAGGCTTCCCACTAGCTGAGGCCAGTCTCCTACCTGCACAGGAGTGTTGCAAGCGGCCTGTGCGGTCACCTGAGTTCTTAGCACTTGTTGCTTTAAGAAGAACAGGTGAAGGAGTAGAGCTGGGTCTCACGCTCCTACTTCCCAAGGCCCCGATTTGAAGTTTTCTGCCCAGCGACAGAAGCTAGTGAGATGGGCATCTTGGGAAGAGTGAGAATCAAACCCACATTGATCTGGAATAGTCACACGCGAAGCAGACAGGCTCGTTCCCAAAGAACAGGGGTCAGCGCAGCTCTGCCCACCGACCAAACCAGGCCTGGGGCTTATTTCTGCAAATACAGTCTCCTGGTGTGCAGCCAGGCCCTCTGTTCACGGACGTCTGTGGAGGTCTTTGTGCCTCAGCTGTCTGGCTGATTTGGTGTGACGAGGCCACAGGCCCACAGGGCTTGAATATCTGCTGTCTGGACTTTGAGGGAAGTAGCTGGCCCCGGCCTTAGACAACGTCCAGCGCCCCACCCAAACCTGGCCCCAGCCCTCAGCAGCCCCCCTCAGCCCCAGAGAGCACCCCTTAATGCCAGGACCTAGTGAGCGCAATGCTGCTCTTGCACTTCTGTTCAGCACCGCTGGGTGGGGCCCAAGATGGATTTCTACCAAGTGCCCCGGGTGTGTGGGTGCTGCTGGTCTAAGGACTGACCTCAGAGGAGCAAAGTTCTCGAAGGCTGGATCTTCCTCACAAGAACAAGCCACTTCTTAGCATGGTTCCTCCCTCTTGCTGTTGTCAACTTAATACTGCCCCCTCCCTGATCCTCTGCTTTCCTTACATACACACATGTACTCCCCCATATGTACACACACACACAAAACACCTACACATACCCCACATGCATACACGCAGTTCACACAAACATAACATACATGTACGTGCAAACACACCACCACATGCACATGCCAGAACACGCCATGCATGCAGAACACAATGCACACACCACACAATTACATGACACATTTGCAAATGCACACACATGTGACACTACACTCAATACGCTATGCATACACCTGCATGCACACAGACAACACATACCTGCACACACCACACATACACACAACGCACAATGTTATGTTTGACACACATCACACATGATGTCCACGCACATGGACATGCCCTCCACTTGCACACTACACACATCACACGCACCGTAATACACACAAACACATGCAATACCCTCCTGATGTACTCATGCACACATGTATACAAACCATTTGCTCATACAGCGCATACTCACACAGCACACACACATAACACACCCGTGCACACCACACACACGTGCACACCACCGGCACAGCCTTCCCTTCTCATGAGCTCTGCTCTTCAGTCTGAGGTGCTGCCTCAAGCGTTAAAGAGCCACGAAGCCAGCGGCAGGAGAGCTGCCAGGACTCTAATTAGTCTCCTTTTTATATTTAGTTTGTGACGAGATAATGTGCGACACCTGCTCTCTAGACAGCTCTGGTTTGAGTCTCTTCTGCTGCCTTCGACATGTGGCTGCACAGGCCCGGGCCCGGCAGGAGCCAGGGAACAGAAGCCAAACAAAATAGCTGTTTCCTGGGCACGAGGAGCCTGACGAGGGACTAACAGCAACAGGGGCCTGGGCCGAGCCAGCCGCCAGGGGCTGGTGGAGAAAACAGCTCTGTGGCCAGAAGTCACCCCAACTGCAGGCCTGGAGGTCTTCCCTCGCCTTGCCTGGAGGCTCCGGCGAGCCTTTGAAACGTGTTTCCCATCTTCAGGATGGAAAGGGAGGAGACTCCGAGCAAACTCTCCCTGCCGGGCTTTCATCAGAGCAGGCAGCGGCTTTTACACAGGGATCGAAGCGGTTCTCTTTTTGATGTGATTATTACATGTGTGTGAAGTTGCCCGGAATAGAAAAGTTCAGCGCCAGGGACCCCGGGACCTTTCCCCAGCTGCAGCGAGCAAGCCGGAAATACTGACTCCATGTCGCAGCATTTCTTCTTGGGCCCTGGGGTGTTTTATCCCCTTGGCAGTGACTAGAACTGATGGACAGATGTGGGGTGCAAATCCATCCTTCACGGGGACCGGGAGATGGACAGCAAATGTTCGACCATGCCCGTGGGTAGGACATGGGTAGCAAGACCTCGGCATGTTGCCTCTCAGGGATAAAGCAGAAACCAGCACAGGGCAAAAATCTCTTCTGCAATAACAGGGAGAGTGTGAAGACAGCTTGGCTTAGAAAATTTCCTTTCCAAAAGCTGTCCTGAGCCCAAACCTCCTCCAAGTCTGACGCCTGCAAAGGAGCTAACACTACATCCCAACAGGAAGCCGGGGGAGGTCTTTGTTTTAGATCATCATGGGCACATACATCCTCGACCCAGGATGCTCTGGCCCGAACTCTGCTGAGCTCTTTTGCAACTTGGATTGAAATGACATTTCACAAAATTCAGTGCTGCAGTGAGTGACTCAGTTGCATGGGATTTAAGTTTTCCCTGTTAGGTTTTATAGTGCGACGGAGGCCTCTCCAGGTGTTTTCTGATCACACCCGGGCACTCCCAGGTCACCAAGCCTGAGGGGTGGGGGGGAGTCCCTGGATCCTGTACTTGGATTTGTCACCAGCTGAGAGACTGAGCATTTCTGATCCAAGTGTCAACTCTGAGAGATGAAAGGGTTGTTGTATCTTGAGTTGGTGCCAAGCTCTGGTGTTGGGTGGTGGTCCAGGCCACGCCTTCATGTCCAGACATCATCCTTCCACTTACCACGCCGTGCTGGACAGTACCCAACACACCAGACAGCTCCTCATTCCAGGGACACTGTCTCTGGATCACCTTCCTTTTGTTCTCCTGGTCCTCAGCTCTTCTCTCCAGCACCCCAGCTCTCAGCCCCATTCAGTCAACACCCTGATTCTAGACACTTGCTTCTGCCCTTCCTCTTCCCCATTCCCTGTGTAACCAGCCTTGGTTCCTGGCAGAGAAGACACACCCTCCTGGCCCTTTAGCTCCCTTGCCTCTCACAGAGGATGCTGGGACCCTGCCAGAGGTCAGGGAGTCAAGATCCAAAGCATGAAAGAAGTAGGGAATCTGTCTAGAACTGGAGCAGTCTCATTGCTCTTGTCCTGATGGAAGCTTTTCCCATCACTGTGGAGTGAAAGGATTAGAACTTCCCCCAGAAACACATTATTCTGGTTTATGGTATGATGTGCTTGCCAGGGGGCAAACCACATTATTCAACCCACAGGTGGGCTCAGTTAGTCTCAATGAGTATTTAGTCTCTGTTAGTATTTACTTTTTGGGTGCTACTACTTCAGGGTTAAGATATCATAAAAGGTCTCTACCCTAGGAAGTGGAGGTGCAGCCTTTTTCTGTTTGTGTGCTTTGTGTCTAACACCACCTTTGTATCATGGAATTTACCCTTCAATAGCATGTTAGTCAAGGTTCTTCAGGGAAACAACAAATAAGAGATATATGTATATATAAAGATATATATGTATATATATACATATATACATATATATTATATATATTTTATATATATATAATTGGTTTCTGTGATTATGGAAGCTGAAAAGTCCCAAAATATATAGTTGGCATGCTGGAGGCCTGGGAGAGCTGGTGTGCAGAGATAGTAGGAATCTTTGCTCCTACTCAGGCCCTTAGTGGATTGGATGAAGCCCACCACCTTTGAGAGCATAATCGGCTTTACTCAGTCTCCTAATGCAAATACTAATTTCATCTAGAAAGTCTACTCACAGATAAACTTGGAATAATATGAGCAAATATCTCAGCATCTTGTGGCCCAAGCAAGTTGACATACAGAATAAACCATCACAAGTGGACTAGAATTTTAAGGCTCCCTATTCCATCCACATTCCTTCAGGCTGCTCTGTGGTACAAAGTCCATCACTCGAAATAAGAGAATTTAACTGCAACCTCCCCTGAAGATAGAATGGGGGTATATTCATCACATGCATAATCTGATATCTTATCTATCTATCTATCTATCTATCTATCTATCTATCTATCTATCTATCTATCTATCTATCTATCTATCTATCTATCTATCTATCTATCTATCTATCTATCTATCTATCTATCTATCTGTCTATCTATCTTCCATCTATGTATCTATCTTCTTTCTCCTCCCTCTCTTCATGATGATGATGATCATAATCGCACATCATCTAGCTATCATGTCAAGAACACTAACTTGGTAAGGCAGAATGAGATCATTTCTCTTTGGGCCAAAACTCATGAGTTGCTATTTACCTTGCTGTTGGCAAGATCTAACTGTGGAATTCTTTTTCTAACCTGCAGTGACTGGAGGTACCAATGAAGACAGACCTCTGCACATAAAATGTTCAGGATTTCAGAAGCTTCCTCTCCTTACCATGAAGGATGGCACAGCACACAAAGCTCCAGGCCTATACTGCTCACACCTTCTCCCCACGCTGTGCTCCTGGGGATGCTTACTGGGTGGAGGTACAAGGGAACCGGCTGTTTCAGCTCCTGTTAAAATAAGACAACACAAAATCCAAACCTGAGACAGATTCTGGGCATAGAAACTTTGCTGTCTTCCCTCATTTTTCAAGATCATGAAAATGGGGCCCCCCTTTTCTTCTCCTATGCCCACAGGCAGCCTTTGATGTTGATTTAATCCGACTTAATTAGGTAGACACGAGATGGGGGCGGGGCAACTTAGGAGAGCCCTGGAATCTAAGACTGGTAATCACCTCCAGCTGCTGGGGGTGGGGGTGGGGGCAACAGGTGGCTGCTCCTGTCTAGTCAGCATTATCTTGCATGTTTGGAACAGAGCAGAAGGAAGGATTTGGGGGCAACTGAGAGGGGGAACGAGGGGAGACAGCAGAACATGGAAGCCAGGTAGTGAGGAGTCAGCTTTTCTGCCATGTCCCACCACTCCCTGCTAGTGGATGGTTTGAAACCTCTTATGTAGTGGGGCTGGGGCAAGAAGCCATAAGATGCCAGACTGTAGCACCCCAGATGACAGGGTGGGGATGGGGGCTCATCTCTCTTCTTCCCCCACACTCCAGCAACTTCAGCTTTTGGGGCCCATCCCCTTAGCAGAACTTGTCATGAACATGGAAACAACCCAGATGTCCTAAAACAGATGACTGGATGAAAAAGATGTGGTACTTATACACAATGGAATATTGCTCATCAATTAAAAAGTGACAAATTTGACGATTTTATGATAACATGGATGGACCTAGAAGAAATCCTATTAGCAGAAACAAGTCAGAAAGAAAAAGAAACAAAATGGTTTCACTAATATATGGGATATAGGAAAAATAAACAAAAAGCCACGAGGAAAAGTCAAAGCAAGCTAACAACCAAACCGAAGTACACAACTGGGGGGAAGGAGGGTGGGAGAGGGTGAGAACTGTCAGGGAGGGAAGGTGGTAGATGAACCCTGAGGATTACAAAGATGTGAAATTTATATATAAATATTTAATATTAAAAAAATTAACAATCAAAGGAAGCTGCCTATTTCCTAAGGTCTGAGTCTAGGAAGAGGCAAAGTGGAACTCCCATCAAATTCTCTTGGTCAGGCAGCTCCAGAATTGCACCCAAATATCCCTCACCTCTCCACAAAAGAGTTCTCTTGTCATCTATCACCACTCTCAACTCAAGAGAGAAAAAATGCTATCTTTTCAGTCACCTGACAATAGCACCATTATTGATTCTGATGTTCTTGTAGTAAAATTGCTCAATAATAAACAAAAAAAAAAAAAAACACACTTGTCATGAAACTGGGTGCAAAACAGGCAGCAAAACTAAACAAGGAGAGAAGTCGATATTTAAGCCTTAATTCTCTGGGTTCTTCTTCCCAGGCACACAATTGCAAGACTACTTAACAGAACAATAACAAGCTTTCTTTACAAACAAGAAGAGAGGCAGGAGTCACTGAGGCCACGAGTGGCCAGTTATCTCATCCCCATTTTTGTCTAGCCTTTAAAGTCCTAAAACAAATGGAAACATGATCCCAAGAACACTTCCAAGATGGCGCTACACCAAGCCTGAACCCGCATTCAAACAAAGCGTCCAAGATGGCGCCTCCCATTCTGTACCTGCAGCTAAGGCGGCCAGAGGCAGCAAGCTGGGAGTCCAAGCCTCAGTGATAGCAGAAGACCCTAACCGGAGTCACCAAGATGCATTCCAGACAGCAAGGGTGACAGTGTCAGGTAGGGCATACTGGAATAGCAGAAGCCGAACGACAAATGCTCCCTCAGCTCTAGATGCTCGGCCCGAGCCTTGTTCTCTCAGGGCTGTAAGGGCAGCTGAGCAAAACTTGCAAACGTCTCTCCTCAAGCCAGCAGCTGGGAGCTCCTTCATGCCCACTGGAGATCAACCTCCCCTGTCCGGAGGCCTGGCGCACTGGAAGCTGCAATCATGGATCACTGAATTCTGGAGTCACTCAATCCTGAACTGAAATGACCCAATCCCTGTGACCTGGCTATGTAGTTCCTTATATCCCTTGGGGAGTCCCCACCCCCACTAAGGCTCTCTTGCCCTCAGGGACTGTTTCCTCTCTACTATTTTCCTCACCCGAATCCTCTTCTAGGGGACATGTTACTTTTAACCCCCAGTTACAGACAGGCTCATGGGAGGGGGCGGAGCCCAGGAGGAGGCCTGAGTGAAACTGTTCCCCAACAGAGGCGAGGCGCCTGCAGGGAGCCTAGAGAGGTACTTGTTGGGACCCATGTGTGGACAAAGAAGAAGAATGGGATGAAAGAGATTGATAGGGACCTGAGAGGCCAGCACACCCCATCAGGACTTGGTGAGCACATGGGGTAGGAGGACAGAGGATTCATTACTTAATAGGAAAATACCTGTGGAGTAAGCACTTTTATCCTTCGGGGACATGTCTCTTTGGTGAGATATTCCTAGGCTGTTAGGGGGCTGCCTACCTGCCAGTAACCATCTCTAGTGTGCTGGGAGATGGGCAAGAATAGCTAAAGGTGTTCCTTTATCTAAGGCATGTCTCTTTATCTATTTTGGTGCTCCACGGTGCTGAGGTGGGTTACTGTGGAGGTGTGGCATGAGGGTCACTGTGATGGTATGGGCTCCTCTGATGCTGACCCATCTTGGGGTTCTGCAGGTAAGGGTTGATCACCTGTCCTTGGGCTGATTCACTGGCCCAATGAGCACAGAGGGTCTCGAGACAAAAGTCAGCAGGGTCCAGAGAACAGAAAACAAATCAGGTTCCATTGGTAACATATCTTAGGCTGTTTGGGCTACTGCAATAACACATCACAACCTGCAGTTTATGGACAACACACTGCATTTCTCATAGTTTGGGAGGCTGGGAAGTTCAAGGTCAAGGTGTTGGGTGTTTGGTGAGGTCACCCTTCCTGCTTCACAGATGGCTGGCTTCTCGCATGGTGGAAGGAGTGAAACACTCTGGGTCTCTTTCAAATGGCCACTTCATAAAGACGCTCCCTCAAGACCCATTCACCCCACAAGGTCGTGCCTCGCAATACCTTCACCTTGTGGAGTAGGATTTAACAGATGCGTTTTAGGGCTACGCCAACATTCAGTTCATAACCACCTTGGCTGATGGAGTTACTTCCCTTGATGGTTTTATTTCCCTCTGGTCCCCAAACATTTGTGCCCCTTTAATTCCAGGAAGGGAGGAAGAACTTGAGTTCTTGGCTGTGAATTTCGAATGAATGGTGGGATGAATTTTGTGCAGAAAACTTGAGATGGATTTTGTGCTGTCAGCCACAGTAGGTTTCTGCACCCTTCAGGAGAGAAGACGTTGTAAGGTGTCTACAATTTATCGTGAACTTGGACTATAAAAGTCCTTTCACTCATTCAGTTATCAGGCACTTAATTGCTGAGCACCTACTATGTGTAGGGTCTGGGTAGGCAGATAAGCATGTGATAGAGTTCTTTCTTCAAAGGGCATGTGCCCAGTGAGTTCATGAGAACCCACAGTTGAAACAGATCACACATGCAGCATCCATCATGCCTTGCTCAGCCTTCTACACTGCTCTTTATTTTCAGAGAAGCCGGTGTGTCTTGGATATGAGGTTATAGAAAATGTATTTGTGCAGATATGACTTAATTTTACCTGCTCAGGAAGATTTAGAGTAGCAGAAGAGCCTCAAAATGGCCAAAAGCAAGAGGAGGTAAAATTGATGAGTGCAGAATTTCTAGGTCGAGTGGAATTTTCACAGGTCTAAAGATTACCGAAAACTCTTTTCATGCTTGTGTATCACTCCCATGCAGGGCAGCCAAAGTCATCGGAGGGTCACACACCATCTGCTGCTGTCACCTTTGTCAAATCCAATGGTTGGTTTGCTTTGCAAAGAGTTGCAGGAGTTGAGAGGGCTCTGGTCAGTTCTGAAAGGGTGGGTCCCTTGCTCTGGAAAATTAGAGGAATGAAGGGATACAATCAGGGCCCCTTTTCAGTCTTATTTTCTTTGTTATTGTTGTTGTTTTTAAACCTTGAGAATGATGCGCTTCTATCAGTACCTAGCAGTTGTCTGCAAAGTTTGTAGAAAGATGGGCATATATATTGGGGGAAGGGCAGATCTGTGTATTTCATCAGATTCTCAGGCATGCCTATCACGAGTTCTCATCACCAATCCTCAAAACAGAAGCAAAGCTTTGGAAGTGCCAGGTTGGGCAGCTTCCACTCCTTATTTGTTCTCAGCAGAAGGAAGGCAGCGGCACCTTTAAGACACCAGGGAGGAGGCTGTCACCTGCAGCTGGTATGATCACACCATAAGCAAGGACAGAAATAGAAAGGGGGGAGGGGAGAGGATGCTGCAGCTGTCAACTGCATTTCAGGAGAGGAAAAAAAAGGAAATAATGAATAACTGTGGAGCAAAAGAACTAACTTTCACTACTTCGTGACCTTTGCGTGTTATTTGAAACTAACTGAATTCTAGCGCTCCTGTATCTTCACATTGCTGAATGGATGTTCAGACCTTTGAAGACAAAGACTTGTAAAATGATGAGGCTAGGGTGGAAGAGAAAGTAGAATATTTAAACTATACAATTTATTTCAAGTTTAGAAAGTATAAATAAAAGAAAATTAGGATACAACAAGATATCAGTATGCAAATTAGGATATAACAAGATATCAATATGACAAATATTACAAGTTTTAAAACTTTAAGACAACATGAAATTTGGATACAATGATAGAAGTGACAAATGGGGATGTTGTACAATATCCTAGTTAGGAGATTTTTTTTTTTAAATAATTAAAAATTTTTTGGGGGGGGAAGAAAGCAAGTTACATAGATAGGTATACATATTGCAATACCATAATTACAAAATTATAACCATGCAAAATAATATATTATTTACTGATGTGTGATTTAAGAGTTTCAAACACCACTGGAATGGCAAGCATCAAATCCAGTGTGCTAATTATTATTTCTGGGAATGTATAATGGGGAATAGGATAGAAGAGACATCCACAGAGAATGTTAACTATCTCTGTGATGGTTGTTCTTTTTTATTTTTTTAATTTAATTTAAAATTTTTAAAATGTGCATATATATGTGTATTTATATTTACATTACATTATTGCATTATTGCAATAAGTGGGCTTTCCCACTTCGCTAACACCTGTTAACTATCCTGATCTTTTGTGCTCTTCCCTCCCCCACCTTCTTCCCCCTCCTCCTCTCTCGCTCCATGGTTCAGTCCCATTGGTTGTTTTTATTTTTTCTTATTTGTTTGTTTGTTTTTCCCTATATCCATCGTATAAGTGAGACCATCAGGAGCCACTTATATAGAGGGTTTTTGGAAGGTTAAATGTTCAATGTTGGGAGCTGTCATGGGATCACACTGCTCCAGTTATCCCCAAGTTCAGTGGGGAGAAAAGTACACACAGATAATTGGGCTGGCATGGAGAGGCAGGGAGAGAGGTGGACACAGAATTACTAAGAGCTCAGGGAGGGGCACCCCACCCATCTGAGATGGTCTAGGAGTGTGGCCGGTAGGCAATAATATTTGCTATTTTCCTTTTCAATTGAATATATATATATCTCTATATTCAAATATTCAATCTCTTGTGCTCATTCCTCTCTGATTTAACAGTATTTGAACCAGGATCTGGTAAACTGAGCTTTGGGAGCGGGAAACACAAGGAAGACTCGTGTTGAAAGGTATAGGGATGAGAGGAGCAGATGTGGAAGGGAGACCACAGTGGCTGTACAATGCAGTATCAAGGAGCAGACAGTGAGTTGTCAGATTCTCTAGCTGGAGAACGAGGCCAAGACCAGCTCATGAAGGGTGGGGATGCCTCTTCCTTTCTCACTTCTGAGGAGCCGATACACATTCGACTTTTCCATGGCTCCTTCTGCTCTTCCATGAGCTCACGCTGGGGGCATTTGTTGGGGAAGTGCCACTGTGAGTATAATCTAGAATTTGATAGATAGCTCAGCTGGAAAGAAAATGCAACCTGGGGAAGTATTCTGCTTCTTCCTTTGAAAGCTTTTGTAACTCCTTCAGTGGAGAACTGGCATTTACTGCTATGATGGCCTCTGTTGGGTACCAGTTTCTCCAAGGGAGACTTCTTACCTGGCATTGCTTGGAGACATTCCTAGCTTCGTTACAGGTCTCTTTTTGAAGACATCTGTTTAGTGAAAAGTCCTGAATGAATGTCTTCCTTCAGGGAAAGGAAGAGGCACATTTACTGTCCACTATAAAATATTTGGGTTCCCTAAGTTCAGGGCTCCCCTCTTCTAATGCAGTTCTGCATAGGGGTTGCCTGGCAACTTTCATGTTACTCTGGGAATTGGGTTTGGGAACCTACACAAAAACTGATGCTCTGGCTATTGCTGGGAGTCATAAAATCCTTCGTCTCTGAGCTAAGAGTCTTGTGTCTTCTGCCTGCACCAGTGAAAGTGGCCAGACTATTGCACAGGTTGGCTTAGGCTGCCTCTACAAAGCGCCACATCTGAGTGGCTTCCACAACAGACAGCTATTTTGCACAGTTCTGCGGGGTGGTGTCTGAGACCAGGGTACCGACCCACTTGGGTGCTCCTGCTGACTTGTAGACAGCAGCCTTCTAGCTATGCACACTTGCTGGAAGAGCAGGAGAGTGCTGGTCTCTTCTTTTTATACTAATTTTATCTTGAGGACCCCATCTTCACAACTTCATCTGAACCTAATTATCTCCCAAGACCCTCACCCTCAAAAACCATTACATTGGGTTCCAACACATGAATTTGGGTGGGAGGAGAAAACACAAACCTTCAGCCTATCACCTCAGCCAGCCTGTTAGCTTGCTAATAGGGCAAAGCCTTTAAGTCTTTATAGTTCTGAGCAGCTTCCTTCTCCAGTTCTCCGAGGAAGACAGAATCATTCCTTATCTTGGACTCCATGATCCTTGACCTTTATTCCTGTCATAGCTGACACCTCATTCTTGAGATGTGGGTGGCCTCTTCTGTTGGCCTCAAAGCATTGACTACTATCTTGTTTTTATGTTCCCGAAACATCGTACAGTATGATGGGAGGGGAGAGCAGAATAGATGCTCTATCAGTATCTTTCAGTTGAGGCAGCTGCACATGGGTTCCGAAAAGAGGGGGTGACCCTCTTCTGTCTCAGGATCGCTGACTTCATGTAGGTGAGCCCCAAACTCAAGATAACCTGCTAAGGTCTCCTCCCCATTATCTGCAGAACCATCACTGAGTCACCTAATCCAGCTGAGGCCCCTGACCTTGAATCAATTTCAGAATATGACACTTTCCAAGGCAGGAGGCAAATGTTCAAGTTCAAGCCCCAGGAAAATAAAAATAAGTAAATAAGAACTCAAAAGCAGATGATCCGAAAGGACAGAGCTGGAGTGGAGGATTAACTGGCTGGTAGTAAAGCCTGTCATTACAGGGTATCGTCATTGGGAGGGGGGTTATTTATTAGCTCTTTCCTTTAGATCCCAAATGTCAAATGTGTTCATGTGCAGAAACTAAGCCTTCCCCTCCCAGCTGCTCTGGTGTTGGGCTGCCAGCTGCATTATCTCCTTCACAGAACCTGGCAGGAGTTTAGCATTCATAAGTCAAGTTAGGCATCCCATATTGCACTTAAACAAGGCCAGATGAGGCCAGATCAGCCTAATAATCAGCTTGTCAATCATTATGCTATATTGTGCATGGAACTGCTTTCCCCTAAACCTTTGTTCTTTCTGAGCCCACACCTCTGTTCTGTCCCAGATGGGAACGTATGGCTTATTCTTCCAAGCGTTGCTTGGAATCAAAGAGGTATATCTACCCACTCAGTGCTCCTGGAGGCTTAGGGGGCTGTAGAATGCCTATAGTGAGAAGTATTTTGCCCATAGGATGGTTCTTTATTTAAACACTTCCTTAATCACCCCTTTCTCACATACACATACACCACACACACAAACACACACACACAACCTAAATTAATTTTCATGCATTTTTTCTTCTTTATTGTATCTGCATCTAGAGCATCGCATCTAACCTCAAGTAACCAAATACTTTATTACATAATCAAAGAACAAATACAACCCTGATCAGAGTTTGGAGATCATCCCCATGGCTAAGAAAAGCTAGAGTGAACAAGTATTACCAAAGCCTCAGCCTTGAGCAGCCCCAGCTCCACTGGGGAGGTGCCAGGAGCCTGGAACTGCTAGGAAGAAGCTTGCAGGCACAGGGGAGAAGCAGAGGCAGCATGTCTCTGCTATGTGCTTGCCAGCTTGTTGTTGCTTATCCTTAAGATCAAATTATTTGGTGGCAAACAGAAGTGTGGGTAGAGAAAAGGGTCTTGAAAGTCTTGATGACTGGGTCCCCATTTTGCAGGTGCTGTCTGAGGCCATATTCAGTGTCTTATGCCAAAAAGACCATCTGCCAGCACCCCACATTACTCCTGAGGTCTCTGTGGTGTCTGGAGCTGAGCTTTGGAGGAAAGAAGCCTCCTGTGCAATTTCAACACCTAGTTGAACAGCTTTCCACCAACAGGACCCTGGTGGTGAGGGTGGTGAGAGAAGGCAGAGGAAGGTCAGAATGGCAGTGAGTTGAAAGGAACACACCTGCCCTCAGAAAAAAGTCACCAGGAAGGCAAAGCACAAACAAGCACATTGTCACACAAATAAGAGGCCAGGTTTCCAGGAATAGGGCTGACAACAACCGTGTTTCAGAGCCAGGGAGCTGGGGGCTGTGAATGAAGGGACTTGGGATCTTCATGCTGATGTGGGACTTCGGAAGAACCTTGAGGAAGAGCAAGTGAGTGGCAGATGCAGTGAGCTGATAGTCATTCCTAAGACAGAGGAGGAGGATGACTCTGTCAGAGATCGGAGCCTGTGAAGTTGCTCTGCTGCTAGGGGAAAGAGACCAAATAACAAGGTCCCTTGAATTCTAATTGCCAACTAAGATAAATAAGGTAGCTGGGGGATAATAGGGATCACCTTGGCTATAGAAAAGTCTAGCAGGATTAAAGGATGGAGGCTGGACCGACATGAGGGGGCTGGCACACCCCACCTGCCTCCTGGGGAAGGGTTACCTCTAAATTCATGGGCCTGGATCCACTTGATGGGCAGCTTGGCTCCACGATAGATGGCAGAGAACAGAGTTGGCTATTAGACTTTGTTCCCCCTTCCACACCAACCAACCAACCAACCAACCAACCAACCAACCAACCAGCCAGCCAGCCAGCCAGCCAGCCAGCCAGCCAGCCAGCCAGCCAGCCAGCCAACCAGCCAACCAACCAGCCAACCAACCAACCAGCCATTCAGTCAACCAACCAACCAACCAACCAACCAACCAACCAACCAACCAGCCAGCCAACCAGCCAACCAACCAGCCAACCAACCAACCAGCCATCCAGCCAACCAACCAACCAACCAACCAACCAACCAGTCAACCAGTCAGAGAATCGTCCTTCTCTCAGGAACTGGAAACCAATTGTGGCGAGATGGGATCCCCGGGCATCAGATGGCAATTTGGCCATGGAATTGGTCAGCTAAAGTGCAGCTGAACTAGTAAAGAACTGTGGTGTTTACTTTGTGCACTAGGGGTCCCTGGGAATATCAGAAAATGATGTCAGCAGCATTTGGAGGAGAACGATCTGTGACAGAAGTGTGGATAATTCCCTGACAGTGGACCCTGTAGGAGAAAGGCTGGCAGGAGTTAGGCCCCAGCTAAGGAGGGAGCGCCCTGTCCAGGGCCAACTGTGGGTGGGCCAGGAGCCATGTGCACAGGCAGGAGGACTGAGGGGGACTGGGATGACAAGGGACGTGCAGAGCAGGCAGCCAAGAGGAGGAGCCGTTCTGTGCCCAGATGACTGGGAGAAATGTGTGACAGGAAAGGAGGTATTGGCACAGGGTGGCCTGTTATGGGGGTGGGGAAAAGTGTGCATTTTGGCACACTTGAAAGTGAAAGTGGACCATCCCTATGTTCCTGGGGGACTGGGATGCAGGAGAGAAGGGGGAGTTCTGTGAGTCTGAGGGGGAAGGGGGTGGCAGACGTCAAATGTCATAGTTGTCAGGTTGGATGAGGACAGATTGGAAACCATTAGTTGTGGTAATTGGGATGTGACCTTTTCATGATCAAGGTAAGAAAGATGGGGAAAAAAGATCTCTGTGTCTGAAAGTGGAGCCAATGCAACCTGGATCTGGCATTTTCAATTCAGCCTGGTGGCAGAATTATGAGGAAGGAGACAGCATTGTCCGTTTATTTGTCATTTCCTCCCTCAGCTCTTCAGTACGGAAATGAAATGCTAGCTTATAGCTTCTGATGTTTTCTCTGAAAAAGTTCTGTCTCAAGATCTCATGCAGGGAGGAGTAAAAACAAACCATGTGTCAGAAGTGAAGGAACTTCTTGACCTAGGAGAGTAAGCTGGCAAGTCCCAGATATTCTGTGAGGTAGTTCTGATGCTGGGCCCTTTCTCAAGTGGCTGTTTTGACTCAGCCATTTAATGGGTACAAAGAAGATGAGATTTGGGAAAAGGTATAGACTGAAGTGGGTTCAGAGATTGAGCTGGAAATACCTGATAGTGTATAATTTGGTAATAATGGAAAAAACCAAGTGTTTCTTATATCCTAAAATAGAACTCCCTTAACCCTGTTATGTTAGATAG
>PVHY01023426.1:0-20985 GCA_004024945.1 Uropsilus gracilis
AAGACTCAGAATACTTCAACATTGTCCAAAACCTTTCCCAGCATTGTCCAAAGTCCTTTCCCAGATTGCCCCAAATATCCTCAGTCTCTCAGTCCTAATCGTCTCACCAATGTCCAGTCAGAGTCCATCTCCAGACGCTTGAAGACATGTTCCTTTGAATGCTCCTCCTTGTCTTCCACGCTGTCTTCTCCTTGTCACCTTCAGGTAGCAGGAACTCCATGGTGTCGAACCAGCAAAGTTCACTTTCTTCTCAGGCCTAACTTTTACACGGCCTCTTTCAGACACAAGTCAAACTCAGCAAAGCAAACTCCAACACGGAGTTCAAATCTGCAAACTCCTTAACTGCAGTCAGCACACATGCTGCCAGCCTGGGTCAGCCGAGGGTTGCAGGCCCTCGGTGGCCACATGGCCAAGCTCACATGGCTCACATCTTTACAAGATGGCTGATTCCCATCTCTCCTCCATTGAACCTCTCTATTCCCTCTCCATACTGGAATCCCAATCGAATCGAATCCTCAATCGAATTGAATCCTCCTCTTTGTTTGCACACCCTTTATATACCCTGATTTCCCGCCTTCCAGGAAATCTGTTACACTTCTTTCTTCCCCCTGCATCCCCCTGAATGGAAATTCCAGCTAAGGTCATTCTCCCATTTTAACATTACCTGTCCTTGAAATCTGCAATCTTAAACAGGAGACAATGGTGGGGGGGGCACACCCTATCAAGAGTCCATCTCCAGATGCTTGAAGGCATGTTCCTTTGGCTGCTCCCTTGGCTTGTTCCTCCTTGTCTTCCACGCAGTGTTCTCCTTGTCTCCTTCAGGTAGCAGGAACTTCATGGTACCAGATCCAGCCAAGTTCACTTTCTTTTCAGGCCTGTCTTTTGCACGGCCTCTTGCAGACACAAGTTAAACTCAGCAAAACAAACTCCAACACGGAGTTCTAATCTGCAAACTCCTTAACTGCATTCAGCACACATGCTGCCAGCCTGGGCCAGCCAAGGGTTGCAGGACCTCAGTGGCCACATGGCCAAGCTCACATGGCTCACATCTTTACAAGATGGCCGATTCCCATCCCTCCTCCATTGAACCTCTCTATCTGATCTCCATATTCGAATCCCAATCAAATCCCTCTCTTTGTTTGCACACCCTTTATATACCCTGATTTCCTGCCTTCCAGGAAACCTGTTTCACCTTGACCATTTCGCTTCTTTCTCCCCCTGCATCTCCCTGAAGGGAAATTCCAGCTAAGGTCATTCTCCCATTTTAGTATACCTGTCCTTGAAATCTGCAATCTGAAACAGGAGACAATGGGGGGGGGGGCACACCCTATCAGAAATAGCAACATGGAGCAAATGCTGGAAATGAGGAGAAAACAAACATGAAGGAAGTGGCATGAATCCCTGGGATCACACAGGTCTGGAGAAAAGGAGTGTCACCTCCATCTCAGGAAGCATCACAACAAAGGTCAGCAGGGCGATGCAACTGAACCAACTGAACCCCAACAGACCGACAAGGTCCGACTAACTGAAACTGGGTCAAAAGGGACAAAAGCCTCCAACCAATAAGCCCCAGGTCCGCATCACCTGTGCGTAGCAGTTGCCACTCAAAATGCAGTTCAAAAGCAGGGTTTTATTCACAAGGGAGTTCAACAGGGAAAACAAAAAGTCCTTAAAGCCACAAGTGGCCAGTTATCTTCCCCCAGTCACCATTCTCAGTCCCAAAGACACATGTCCAAGATGGTGCCCTTTGCCCCTCCAAACCTGAGAAGCAGGCACTCCGCAAAGTCCAGTCTTTCTCCAGCGTCTTCTCTTTGCTTCCTCTCTCTCCAGTGTTCCGAGATGCTCCGCTTCTCCAAGGTGCTTTAAATTTCTTCCACAATTGCTGATGCACAAATCAGCTTTCCAAATCCCTGGCCATCTCCAGGTACCAGCTCACTATGCCACCTACCTACATTGCCACACTCTGCATCAGCTACTCCTCTGCTGATCACCATGGCTCTTTGCCACCACCAGTCACTCTTCCAGGGGGCCTCTGCCCAGCCTGGTCACTCTGGCTACTCTTTACCTGCCTGCCATTCTCTTCTCTCCTCTCTCCAAGTCAGTCTCTAGTCTCTGCTCCTTTTCTTTTATCTCTCTCTCTCCTTTTTTTTCCCCTAAAAGCCAAAGGCTCCAATTTCCCTCTACACACCCTCTTGGTGATACATTCTCTCCTCCACGGTCCACACCTGGAATTTGCAACAAAGTAAAAGTACCCCATCCTGTTTAGGCCAGTACCCTTTTCCTGTTTAGGCCACCTTTACCTCTGTGTTTTTCAGACACAGCTAATGGCATCCAGGCCGAAATGTCAATAGTGCCCATATTGGGGTCTGGGCTTAGTAACTACTGGCTACAAAGACACCCATGGAAATTGAAGCAGCATGGCCCAGGAAGTCCCAGGAGTGTCGTGCCTCACCCAGGAAAAAGACACTGCACCAGTAAAGAGACCAACTGGCCACCAATGCTGACCAATGACTTGCAACGAAAGGAGGTGGGAGTCACCGGAGGGGGAATGGGGGGAAGGGGGAAATGAAGGATCGTAACTATACATATATGGCTAAATCTGTATGAAGAAAATAAAATTTAAATTTCAAAAAATATCCCCAGTTTATCTGGGAAAGTTAGACAGTAGCTCTGAGCTTGGAGCTCTTTCCAGGGCCAATAGCTAAAACTGATGACCCGCTGCCCCTCGGGACACACAAGGATTCTCCAGTTTGCCACAGTCCCAGCCACCCCATATTGCCCGCCCTGCTAGTAATTGCATGGCTTTCCTGGCTCCTTTAGAGGCTTTATCATTATGCCACAGACACACTATCATTGCTGTGTAATAGCTGCCATCGCAGGTCTGATGTGCCAAGCTTGGTGCGTATATTCTTTCACTTCACCCACTGCAGCTTACAGATGCAGGAACAGGGGCTCTGTGCCGCTCAGCAACTTCCCCATGTTCAAGCAGCCAGTGTGTAGACTATGCAATGAACGGCCATGATCAGACCAGCAGCAGGACCTGGATTCGCTTCCATGAGCAAAGTTGTATGGGTGGAAGTGCAGAATGTCTTTCCTACAGGGCTGGACTGAGTTTACACTGTGAACATGCATTCTCCCTCCAGCTAGAGGCTCCTCTCTCACTACTTTAAGGGGTGTGAGTGGTTCAGGAAGGACCCCAGTAGTTGCTGGGTTTTCTCTTTTTTCTACCCAGAATGTGGTGTGGTCAAGCGTGGCCAACCCTGACCCCAGCTTTGGAGTGGGCCACCTAATTTCAGTTCAAAGACATGCAAACTTCCCCTTCCTGCCTTAGTTCACCTGCCCTGACCCCCTCCTGACCCCAGGTGCCTGTGCAGGGCAAGGGGTCGGAATGGAGGGACCTTAAATGAGCTGCCAAGATCACAGAGTCAATTAGTGACATGGCAGGATCTCTGGGCGCATTTTACTCTTGCTCTTACTCTTCCCTCCAGGCCTCTGTGGGTTAACCACACCTGGTCCTGGCGCTGGCCCCAGGCCTGGTCTGGCTCCAGGGGGAGATGGGCAGGACACCGGGTTACAGCAGAGACCCATGGCCACTTGTAGGCTGGTGACCCCAGACAGGCCTGTGGACCCCATAAAGATGATTGCAGCTTGGTGCCAAGCCCAGCGACTCCTGGGGCACTCGGACTGGACATGGAATCAGGTACAAATGGGGCACAAGCCTCCAACCAACCACAGGGGAAAAAAAGGCACTTTCAAAATGGGGCTTCTGCCCCCAGATTCACTCAGGTTCATACCACCCACATGTAGCAGTTGCCACTCAAAATGCATTTTAACAACAGGGTTTTATTTACAAAGAAAATGGAAAACAAAAAGTCCTTAATGCCACAAGTGGCAGTTATCTTACCCCAGTCACCATTCTCAGACCCAAAGGTCCCAAAGACACATGTCCAAGATGGTGCCCTTTGCCCCTCCAAACCTGAGGCAGGTACTCTGCAAAGTCCAGTCTTTCTCTGGCATCTTCTCTTTGCTTCTTTTTCCAGTGTTCTGAGCTTCTCTAAGCCTCTTCAAAATTCAACAGATGCTGATGCATAAATCAGCTTCCCAAATCCCTGACCATCTCCAGGTACCAGCTCACTATGCCATCTTGCTGCGGCATCACACTCTCCACAACGGCCATTCTTCTGCCAGCCACCATGGCTCCTCACCACCACCAGCTTACTCTTCCAGGGGTTTCTGCCCAGCCTGGTCACTCAGGCTACTCTTTACCCACCTGCCCTTCTCATGTCTCTCCTCTCCCCAAAAGTCTCCCCTCCCTCAGTCTCTGCTCCTTTCCTTTTCATCTTTTCTCTAAAAGCCAAAGGCTCCAGCTGCCCTCTGCACACCCTCTAGGTGATACATTTTCTCTTCCCCACCTGGGATTTGCAACAAAGTAAAAGTGCCCTTATCCTGCTTAGGCCTCTGTGTTTTTCAGACACAGCTAATGGCATCAGTGCCTAAATTTGATGAAGGCCCATGTTGGGGACAAATGTACTTCCCATGTTGGGGTCACGGCTTTCAGATGCAGGGGGCGTGAGCCGAGATCCCAAAGAGAAGAAAAGCAACCCCAGGCTGCGCCCTGACACCTCATGGATTCCGCGACACCTGCCAAGTGCACGGTGTCCCAGGGCACAGGCTGGACGCTGAGCGCCCAGGGGCCCACAGCGACGCCCTGGTAGGTGGATTCGTGAGCAAATCCTCGCCCCAAGGCCCAGCTCATCCTCAAAGAGTAACCAGAAGTTTCTAAGCAGCAGAAGATGAGAGATCGCTGAGGAAGAAGAGGGCACTAGAGGGAGTCCGGGGACCTGCATGAGGTAGGTTCAGCTGGAGACCCTTAGCACCGGTGGCTGGAGGGACTGGGACCCACGGAGGAAGGGCTGGCTGGGGGTGGAGAGCAGGGAGCGGGACTGTCATGCTTCCCAGCACTCAAGGGAGCAGTGCTGTGATTTGCACCTGTGCAAGGAACCACACCTGGTGCAAGGAACCACACCTGGTGCAAGGAACCACACCTGGTGCAAGGAACCACACCTTATCGGTGGCTGTGGTGGTATCTGCCGGCTTGGGGTGAAGCTGAGGCTGCAAAGGTGGACTGGAAGCAGAGTGCAAGACTGCTCCGCGCAAGAGCTGGGGCGAAACAGCGCCCCCTAGAGAGGCTGCGGGGAGCAGCTTCCCTGGGAGGGGAGGGTGTCGGGAACATCCTTGACAGCACAGCACACAAGGGGGTGATCTGGAAGCCTCTTCTGCAGCTGAGGGGATGAGTCAGGCTGAGGAGAGCTGTTCTGGGAGCCCCAACCTGCCTGTGGGTCCCGGGAGAAAGGTGCCTGAGACCAGCTGGAGACAGGCTGGAGGAGGAGCGGTAGGGAGGAGTCTGCCCGGAAGACCCAGGGAGATGCACCATCTGCTTTCTCAGGCAGAAGATTCTCCTGTTACAGAACCTCCAGGGTCCCAGTGGCAACTCCAGAACTTCTTGGCACCAACAGCAGTTCTGAGTCTATAGAACCAGAGGTGGCCCCAGGTGAGAGAGCTGCTCCCCAGCGACTGCCTTCTGCCCCACAGACTGCAAGCCCTGGGGTTTGCTCCCTGGGGTTCTGGGGGCCTGGCTTTAGACTGGGGGGTCCCTGCACCCCCTCCTCAGGGTGGACTCAGGAACTCAGGGAAACCTGTTTACTCACTAAACCACCTGCTGATGACAAAGAGTGTAAGGCAGGGACAGGCTGAGGAAGAGATGCAGGAGGAGGTGCTCACCCAGCAAGGGGCTCGGTAAGGCCCGCCTCCTGGGTTATCGGGAGGCTTCTCGCACAGGATGACTCACTCACTGGCCTCAACCCCAGCCCTCTCCTTGCCCTGGTAGGAGTACAAGTTCCAACCTGGTTCCATGGCTGGTTCTCTGCCAACCAGCCTCCACCCTCAGGTGCTTCATCACAAGTCACCTCATTCATACAGCCAAGGACCCTTTATCACTCCTAACACTTAGGGAAGTTTAATGGTCTTGGGACCTGTGAGCAGGAACTGCTCTGGAGACCGAGTAGATAACGTGTGAAAAATGTGTTTCAGTAACTGAGACCAAGTAAGTATTTGTGGTGACTCAGTATTGCACAGGTTGGGGTATGGACCCAAGACCTCAGGTTTACAGAATAGCTGGTCTGGATTGGAGCTGAGGGGCATCTGGGAGGAGGGATTAGCCACTTCCTTATGTGGGAGTGACTATTTTCCTTTGTGGAGGACTTTGATATCAGACCTTTATCCTTTGTATGCAGTGCAAAATTTTCCCCCATTAACCGGGTACCTTTTGTTTTGGTTATTGTCTCTTTTACTATACAGAAGAGTTTTGGTTTTGTTACTGGAGGTAAGGGGCTACCCCCTTTTTTAAAATTCTTGTCACTGAGGGTTCTCCCACCGGCATGCAAGCAATTGCCCAGAGATCAAACCTTAGTGTTAAGGGTAAACAAAGAGGTTTATTTACAGATAAGGGAAAAACAATCTGAACGTCCACATTCTTACAAGTATCCCAAACAGAAAGGAACCCGACTGACTACTGCTTCTGGGGGAGCTGCCTGGGGTTTACAGTATGAAATCGCCAAGTCATGTCCTTGTCTTTTGGTCCTCTGTCACTCCAGTCAGATTCAGGTGAATTCCCCAACATGAGGTTCAGCTCGGGTCTATCCAGGTTGCACAGTGGCTCAGCACTCCATCAGGGTCACCTCTCCTCCACCTTTACACAGCTTTTGACCCTTCAGAGTTCAGGGCCTGGACGCCAGGAAAGACCCCAAAGACTCAGTTTCTGGGTCCTTCTTCCTTCAGGAGCCAAAACCTCCAAGATCTCTAAACTTGCCTCAGCTCTCCTTCCAAAAGTCTGCATTTTAGTCTCTGGTCCTTTCTATCTCCACTCTCCCCTCCTGAAAACCATAGGTTCCAATATCCTCTCACACACTCTTAGTCATTCATTTTTTTTCTTCCCCACCTGGGATCTGCAGCAAAATAAAAGAAGGAAGTACCCTTACCCAGTTTAGACCTCTGTGTTTTTCAGACACAGCTAATGGCAACACCTAAATTTTAACACTGTCCATGTTAGGGCCAGGGCTTTAGTTTGATGTAATCTCAGCTGTTTATCTTTTCCTTCATTTTCTTTGCTTCTGTAGATGTGTCCAAAAGAGCTTTCTACAATAATGTACATCATGAAATGTTCTGCCTATACTTTCCTCTATGTAATTTATGGTTTCAGATCTTACATTCAAGTCTTTAATCCATTTTGAGTTGGTTTTTGCACATGGTGTAAAATCATGTGAGGGAGTTGTCTAGATTCTTTTTTTTTTTTTTTTTTTTGCATTCAGCAGTCCAGTTTTCCCAGCACCATTTACTAAAGAGACTATCCTGAATAGGATGATGGTTCACAGACATGATGATGGGAGAAATTCGGGGCATACAATGATATAAGAAATAATATATATCAATAAAAAAATTTTTTTTGAAAAGTAGAAATCTGAAATCAGGTAACAAAACAGGCAAAGCCAGCTGGGCACAGTGACTCGTGCCTGTAAGCTTCAGCCTATGAAGCAAGCGGCCGGGGCTAGGGATAACGGTTTGAGTCCCACCTGGGGCCCGTAGTGAGACCTAGCTCCAAAAAAATAGCTGGGCGTGGTGGCGTGCGCCTGTAATCCCAGCTACCTGGGAAGCTGAGGCTGGGGATTGCTTGAGTCTGCGGTACCCCGGGCAACGAGAGCCTGCTGTTCCATGGGCCAAAATAGCAAGACCTAGTCTCAAAACAAAACAAAACAAAACAAAACAAAAACAGACAAAGCAGAGAACTTCACTAAAACTTCACTAAATTTACAAACAGGCCCTTTAAACACAGCCACTCATCAGGTTCGTCCCAGCCTGTGTGAACAGTAGCAAGACCACACTAACCTTACGAGGAGGCAAAAACAAGATTTACTCACTAGAGGACAGAACAGACAAAGTTACTAAGCATACAACGGATCCCTTTGATTATCTGACCAACCAGTTCAGTCTTTAGTTCAAAAAACTGCATATGGGTCCTTAGCCACATGTGTCCACAAAATGGCAGCTGACCCAACTTCAAGCCAGATGAAGAAACCAAGATAGTGTTATCGATCCTCCTCCAAAAGACACAGCTCCAGCATTCTCTCAGCTTCAACTGTAAAGTGGCCCAAAACGAAGCAGACTCACTCGGTACAACAGCAGCAACCACTTCAGACATCTCACGATGAAAACAGCAGCACAGCAAGTTCTCTTCAGGTCTCCAGACAATTCTCAAGCTTTGCAGTTTCCCAGTTAAAGCAAGTCTGCATGTACCTAGTCTCCAAGTCAGCTTATACAGGTCACAAGTTTCTCCAACATTCTTCCCTGAGCTCCTCATCAGCCCAGGCTGGGGATGGAAGCCCACAGTGTAGCTTCCTTTGCTGCCCTGCTGCTACACATGACAGCAGCAGCTCTGAGGCCTCCAGCGATCCCTGCTGCTCCTCTGCGCTCTTCCTTCTCCAGCTTTTCTCTCTCCTTAAATCTCCCCTCTCTGTGTTCCTCTGGCAAGAAGGCTTGACTTCCCTTCTCCAAGTCTCTGCCCACCAGGACACAATGGCTGATATTCTATTGCACCATTACCATGGTGGTCACAGACCACCAATTTCATCACAGTACCACCATCAAACTTATTTAATTAATATTGATTTAATAAATAAGAGTCTGCTGTTTACCTCCTGATGTGACAGCTACTGATGCATCTTCAGGAGAGAAGTGTCCCTGTCCCCACCTTCCCCTCCCCCCGAGTTGGCACACCTGCCTGGGTAGTGATGTCTGGTCTTTTCGAAAGAAACCGAGGACCTATGTGCTCTTATCTCCTGCCCACAGCCAAGGACACGAAAGTGAAAATACTCCTCCAGCTCCCTCATCGCACCCTGACCTTGTGGTAAACTACACCTCCCCGCAAGATGCGAGAAACTATAAAAACCAACTCAATTTATAAATATAATTGTAAACTTGTGTCATCTAATCAGAAATTAATGTAGCAAAAACAATTAGATAAAATAAGAAAATAATTAAAAATAAATTTCTATTAAAAAAATAAAAGAACCAAAGTGTATATGTCAGTAAAAGCCTCAACTGCCTAAGGTCTGGGGCTATTCTTTTTCTAATATGAAAGGAAAAAAGAGTCAAGAAACTTAATGACATATGTACATATTTACATTATTTACATGAAAGCACCTAGGCTGTGTCTCTCTCGAGGCTCCTCAAGTTGTTAATGAGGAAGCCACTGTGTGTTGCTGGCTGATCTTCCAAACCTCCAGGTCTCTCAGGCTGTAATACTTGCTGGGTAGTGAATAAATTAGTTTTACACATTTGAGTTCATCAGCTGTTACCTTCCGTGCCTGCAAGAAAAAAAAAGTTTATGTTAGTAAAATGCAGCTCATCTGGATTTGCACCCCAGACCTCCCTGGCTAGCAGTGGGGTTTGCTCTGAGCCTCACATTCATCCTTTCAAAGCAAGGCGTGAGGACAGCCCCCTGGAGAGGTTCCCTGGGGGGACAGGTGGGCGTGGCCAGCACAGCACCTTCAGGGAGGCATCAGTTAGGTCTGTGGTGAGCGTGTCAGCTGCCCTTAAGTTCAAAGCAGCCAGCAGACATGGAGACTGACTCCCTAAGCCGAGCCATGCCTCCAACCGCAGTTTTGGCGCAGAGTGTGATACACTACTTACCTGCTACATGGGCCGCAGAGACTGATGGGGCACTGTTTAAACACATATAACCACCTACAAAGGAAGAAATTATCTCAATTAAAGAGCTGAAGAAAGTTGAAATCCAGCTGAAGTTTAGTGATCGGAGTCTTAAAAGCATTCGGAGCCCTGTACCCTTTAAACTCTGGTCCACAGCCCATCGGGCTGAATCCCTACTCTTCTCCACACAGCTGAGCTAGAGCTGGTGCAGAGAGTTACTCACAAATGGGTGACAGCTTAGAAAATCAAGACCTGCTAAGGATTGGTTAACTCCCCACACCTTGTCAGGATGAAGGGGTGAAGGGAAGGCCCCCATGGTTTGACCAGCTGTGGGAGCTGCTGCAAATGTCTTAGTGGTGACCAATGGTGACTAGTTGGGGTGGGAAGTAACTGAAGCCGGGACCCCAATATGGGCAGTATTGAAATTTAGGCATTGATGCCATTACTGTGTCTGAAAAACAGAGGTAAAAGATGGCCTAAATAGGAAAAGGTACTGGTTAAACAGGATAAGTGTACTTTCACTTTGTTGTAAATTCTAGGTGTGGACCCTGGAGTAAAGAATGTATCACCTAGAGGGTGTATAGAGGACAACTGGAACCTTTGGCTTTTGAGGGGAAAAAAAGATAAAAGGACAAAGAGCAGAGACTGGACACACAGACCTTTGGGGAAAGGAGAGACAAGAATGACAGGTTGGTAGCCGGAGTGACCAGGCTGGGCAGAAGCCCCTTGAAAGAGTGAGCTGGTGATGCCACGAAGTCATGGTGACCAGCAGAAGAGTGGCCGATGTGGAGAGTGTGGCACCGTAGCAAGGTGACATGAAAAGCCGGTACCTGGACATGGTCAGGGATTTGGAAAGCTGATTTGTGCATCAGCAATTGTGGAAAAAGTCTGAAGCACCTTGGAGAAGTGAAGCAGCTTGGAACACTAGAGAGAGAAGAAACAAAGAGAAGACAGAAAAAGATTGAAACTTTGTAAAGGGCCTGCCTCAGGTTTGCAGGGGCAAAGGGGCACCATCATGGACATGTGTCTTTGGGACCTTTGGGACTGGGAATGGTGACAGGTAAGATGACTGGCCACTTGTGGCTTTGAGGACTTTTTGTTTTCCCTGTTGAATTCCCTTGTTAATAAAACCCTCTTGTTGAACTGCATTTGAGGGGCAACTGCTACACATGGGTGATGTGGACCTGTGGCTTATTGGCTGGAAGTTTTTGCCCCTTTTGACTCGATTTCATAATGATTTTTCTAGAATAAGTTCTTGTCAGGTTATGTGGGGCTCACAGCACTGGCTGTTGTAGCAACTTTCTCTCTATTGGATGAACTTTTCCTTTTTACCTTAAATCAGTTAGTTTTGGGGGCATTATGTGGACATGTGGTGCCACCCTCTTGAGGTTCAGCCACCCACAGTGACACGTGGACCAATGTGCTAAGAAGATGATGAACAGCAACACCTCTACCTTGGGGATTAAACAGTGACTTTAAAGGCACATTTGAGCTCCCCTCACATCTGACTCATGGATTAAACCCCTCAAAACTGTCTTCAGCTGATGTTTGATTCATGTAGAGGAGCAGCCACTGGCTGCTCTTAGGGCTTCTCGTGGTGTTTGCACCTGTCGTGTGTAAACAGCCTTGCTGGGAAATCCTATTCTAGAAGGAATAAATCCCCCAAATGATCCTCATTTGGTTCACATTTGGGGGCGTCTGTATCCGGGGTCCAAAGTGGCAGCCACTGACCCCTGAGCCCCTGAAAGAGGGTTAGTGCAACCGAGAAACTCCATTTTAAATTTCCTCTGGTTGCAAGTTGTTAAATTTATATTTAGTCTCTCCCTGTTGCTGGCGCCTCGCTGAGGGAAGCTGAGACTCAGGTAAAAACTTGATTCAGGACACAAATACTGTTTTGCAAGTGTGGGCTTGGTTGTGTGGCAGGCAGGCCATACAGCAAGGGGCAGGGGTCTGGAAGGCAGGGTAGCCATCAGCCCCCCAGGACTCTTGCTCTGGGCTCTCTCTGCATTCTGTCTCCCTGGAGTTCTCTTCCTTGTGCTCTCCCTGCTCTGACATCTTCTACCCTTGTTCTCCCTGGTGCTCTCCTCCCCCACGGTGACACCACCCTTTAGCCTGGCCCAGGTGAGCCCACGCACACATGCACACACCCACAGGACTGGCAATACACAATGATGGGGGAGGGCATGATACCACGGGTGGTGATAGCATGAAGTGACACAGCCCTGGCTGCCACGCCTTGGTGAGAGCCTGGCCTCCAGCATTCCCTCTGAGGTGGTCACTTAGTCTCACAGCTTTCCCTTTGCTGAAGGCTGATGTGGAAACTGAGCTGAGCTCTGAGAACATCAGCTCCAGGATGCCTATCACACCTCTGTTCTTGGGGACCTGAGGAGGGGGTTCTTGTCATCAGGTTGGGAGTTGCTCAGCAGGTCTCCAGGGTGTGGGGGCTGCTTTCCAGGTGAGTCCAGAGCCCCAGGGTCCAGAGGAGGTTCAGGAAGTAATGACTGTCCACTTCACAACACACAGCTCAACACAAGCACAATCTACCTGGGACCTTCTGGGCGACAAGGCCCGGGGTTATGACAATGGGGTGGGAAGAGACGGGGTCTCTGCACAGCCTGACTTGGGGGGTCAGAGGCTGAACTGCAGGCTGGAGCCAGGCACAGTCAGGAGGAGGTGGCAGCTGTGCAGGGGACAGGCGCCTGGCTCTGGAAGCTCCCAAGGCTCAGGGTCCCTCTTCCAACGCGGAACCTTCTCAGAGCACCTGGTGCACACAGGAGCCATGGAAGGTTTCCTGTGATCGAAATGTTGAAAACTTCACATACTATTTTCATTCCAACGGTTCATTCTCTTTTCTTTGAAAAAACAAATCAAGTTTGGAAACTTTTTAAACAGTGTCCATACCTATGACAGCCAGAAGGGACACCACCAGCACAGCTGGAAGCAGAGCCAACCTGCTTCTCGAACGACCTATTAGAAAAAAAAGTAAGATTGATTGAACATATTGAGATACAGGTGCAGCTGATCCTCGGTACCAGCAAATCATGCGCTGAAATGAAATCTATTCCATTTCCCCAAATCTGCATCTCATGCTCACGCACAGCCCTGGCAGCTGAGAAGTGTGTGGCTGCCTGACCTCCTCGGGTTCTCACACTAGAGCTGATGCAGGGCCAGGCTGTTCACAGGTCATGCTCTCTGGTGGCTGTTTCCCTGTTTCCCACTCCTGCGCCTAGTAGGACAAGCTGTCAGTGCCCGGAGCACAAGGTAGTGGGGACGAGCACCCAGGGTAAGTACGTCAGACGGGCTTCCCTCAGGAGTGAGTGACAGCTGCTGTCCATGCATTTGACATTCATGACCAACACGCAGGTGTTTATAGACAGAAACACACACAACCAAGTTGCATGTTGATTTCTGGCCACAAGTGTGGTATCCAGAGGCTGGTGGGCACCTCATTCCGCTCTGGCTCCTGGTGCCAGCCCCACAGTGACGTCATAGCACAAAAGGGCTGGGGATAAAAACAATGGACGATATTTCCAGATAAACTCCTATGCCCAAACGGGGTCCCGTGTTAGTTATGGAAAGATGCCAACATTCCCCTGCAAGTCTTATTTTCAGCATGGCACACTGCAGAGCAGAACTATGCCGGTGTGTCTGCTATACAAATTGGCAGTAGCCCCTCAGAACCTTAATGGGTTTGTCATTAAGCAGCTGGACCTTGTGCTAAGCGATGATGTCCCACAGCCTCACTGAATCCTGACAACAATGCTGGGCGAGCTTCAACCTCCCACTGCCTCTGTTTCCTACTTTGGTAACTAAACATGCTGATGACCCAAACATGAGGCAGCTGTCAGCCTCATCCAGCTAATACACTTAACATGGATCAGCTACTCCCTTTAACCTACTGAGTAGGTACCCTGGGGGCCTCTGCCAACATCCTTGACAGAACTATCAGGCAGTCCAAGTTGCCAAGCTCCCCCTCAACCCGGCTACAACAGACTCAACGCTCCTGAAGAAAGAGCTGTGAAGGGTTAAGAACCAGTTGGTGTGATTTCAAAACCAGACTCTGCTACTTCCTAGCAGATCTTACTAGGAAGATTTGTTGATCTTGCTCTGCTGATCTTGAGCAACAAACTATGTTGTTTCCCATCTAAAACGGGTGAGTATGAGCACCCGACTCATGCACTCCTGGGAGAGTCCGTCTGCACCTGTGTTAGACGATGCTTGACAAAGTGATAAAAACATTCACTTTCTCTCTGTGACTGGGTATTTGTGAAACTGAAACTGCATTTGGAGTCTGTGACATGTCTGTCATCCACACCCACTGTGGTCTGAACCCCAGAGACCCTCCTGGCTCACAGTCCCTCCTGCATGAGCAGCTCCGCCAGGACACACGAGCTGTTTACCTGGGACACAGGTCGCCGTGTCCATCGATGATTTCCGTTCGGACAGTGGATTCCTCATGACACAGGTTATTTTCTCTGGGGGACGATTCTTCTCCAAGTACATTTCAGATGATTGTGTGTCCTTCGGGCACGGAGCCCCAGAGCATAGCCACGAGTACTGTAGCAGGTCTGCATGGGTGAGGTAGGGCTCCTCGAGCCCGCACTGGATGGTGATGTTTTCATCAGTCAATGTACAATTTAGTGTCATGGATGGAAGAGGGTCTGGAAGAATGAAGACACAACATTGAGTACAGCCAAGAGCAACACTGTCTAGAAAGACAAAGGTGTTCCTCTAACTAAGGTCTATCTCTTAATCTATGTCCACACTGCGTATAGAGATTTTTCACAAGATCATCCCAACATTATTTAGTTGCAAATGCTGCTCTGAACGATTTATAGTTTTCTCCACTACATCAGTCTTAACGCTCTCCCAACTGAGCTTTTGCAACTCCGCTCCATCTACTTCAAATATTTACGATCATGTTTAACTAAAACATCCACATGCTTGAGTAGAGCATGTCCATGACTAGATGGGTAGCTTCTAAGATGCATGAAAGAGTTAATGTTTTCCTAAAATCTGAACATTTAATTCCAAGACATCAGACTCAAAGGGCTCTGCGGAGACGTGTGGAGCTGGACTGTGTGGCCAGCTGAGTGGGGTCTGGCCGCCATCACAAGCCTGCTGGTCCTGAGGCCTCGCTCTGGCTTCCAGCTTGGAAGCCCCTCCCACTGTCTGCCAGGGTGGGGTGAGACGCTCATGTGCCAGATGACACCATCACCCTCTAAAACTTCAGTGCTAACCAGTTTTTCCCACTTGTCAGCCACAGATTTATTTGTTGAACTGATTCGCCTTCTTGCATCTCCGCTTTCCCCTCAACAGATTACACCAGATGTGAGAAAGCAAATTACACCAGATGTGAGAAAGCAAATTACACCAGATGTGAGAAAGCAAAGGAGAAAAGATATACCCGAAACTGGCCACCATAACATCAGCATGGTAAAGTTTCGATACATTTAAAGATCTACTAGATGGTAATTAAAGTAAATGAAGGTTCACCAAGATGACGGAATGCTGCGCCATCACTCTCTAGGACAAAGACATGCTCAATTCTGATGAATAATCGAAGAAGTAAAAATGCTCAGATCCTCTTTCCCCATCTGGTCTGCCTGAAACCTTTCACTCAGTAATGCGGCCTGTTGGCCTTGTCAGAGACCCACGTCACACATAACTTCCCTTTCTGCTTGGGCTTCCTCAGATGTTAGATCTCCTTAGCTCACATCACTCTTTGCCTGATGCTTTAAAGCTTTCTTTCAGTTAAAAGAACTTCCTGTTCTTATGTAGCAAGAGAAACCTTTCTCCACACCATATCTTCATGTGGAGACCAAACACCAAATAAGGCATTGCTCAAGCTGACCATTTTTGGAGAGTCCTCTCCCTCAGTACCTCAGAGTCCTCCTCCTTTAGCTCTGCTGTTTCCTCCCTCCCGCCCACACCCCCAGGGCAGCCAAGAAAGAAAGGGTCTGGCTCTGCAACTAGGGGCAGCAAATGTGCTTTCCGTTTTACTAGAAAGTTTCAGAGCCAGGCACTGTGGCTCGTACCTGTAAGCTTCAGCCTATGAAGCGACAGGGGCTAGGGATCGCGGTTCAAGTCCTGCTCAGGACAACACAGAAAGACTTAGTCCCCAAAAAATAGCTGGGTGTGGTGGCGTGCACCTATAATCCCAGCTACCTGGGAAGCTGAGGCTGGGGATTGCTTGAGTCTGTGGTACCCCGGGGAATGTTAGCCTGCGGTTCCACAGGCAAAAACAGCAAGACCTAGTCTTAAAAAAAAAAAAAAAAAGAGAAAGTTTCAGAGAAGTATTTCCCAATGTGAATTTGCATAAGAATCATCTAACGTGTGCTAAGATGCTGGTTTCTGGGCCCCAGGTGACTCTGATGTGGGTGCTCTGGTGTCTTGCTAAATTCTAATTTATTGACAGTGTTCATTCATCATCTATTCATTCAACAAATACTTTCTAACATGAACAGAGATGCACCCAGAATCCCCAGGGCTCTGAGGGGGCAGGTGAAGAGTAGGCATTCACCTCTGAACAATAGCACTTGACATCATACCAGCTCACAGTTGATTCCTTAATCAGGAAGACGGATTTAGAGATGAAAAGCATCAATAAATTCAGAGGGGCTATCTTCACATGACCGTATGAAATGCAAATTCCCTGGTTAGCTCATCTTCCTAGAGGAGCAGCTGGTGGTAGAGAGCGAGGTCTCTAGAACCTGATTGCCCAGTTTCGCATGCCAGCTCTCCTGCAGAGAGCACCGTGATCTGAAGCAACATCATCACCCTGAGCCTCAGTTTCCTCTGTGGAATCCGCCCTATTGACCATGAGGACTGAATCCATATAGATGACAGCAGAATATGTGCAGGTGTGTGAGCTGAGCTGAGCCAAAGGGGGGGGGAGGGAGGCACAGGCAAGAGAGACACCCAGGAGGCACTGTGAGGTGATGAGAAGAGTCTCACCGCTGGGGGACTAGGAGGCATGGCCTGCAAAGACCCTGGGCCACAGCTCTCTTGGGAGCTGGAGGACTATATTTTACTATTATTTTAATTTTTTCCTTTACATTGTTGCTGTCCCCTTAGCTCTCCTGCTGCCCTGACCCTGTGACCCATCATTGTTACCACATTCTCAGTGTTCCTCCCTCCTCTGATTTACTGCCCCACCCCCACGTCTGCTGGATGCTTCAGTTCTGCAGTCAGCTTGTCAGTTTTGATTTTCCCTTGACCTTTTGTTTGGTTCTCTATACGCCCCACAGAAGCAAAACCAGGCAGTATGGATCTTTTCCTTCTTACTAATTCTGGCCAGCATCACCCCTTCTGGAGTTGGAGGACTTTTCAGAAATCATCCAAGCCAGGACTCCTGCTCTACAGACGAAGACACCCATTGCTAAATCTGTCTCCTTTTCATCTGTAAACGCCAATAAGAAAGCTCTAGAAGGTCACTGTAAAGGTCAAGTGGAATGCGAAAATAGTGTGAGGGAAACAATGGATGTGCTGGTCTCATCTTCCACACTGCTAGATCTGCTCCCTGCACAGAAGCTCACCCGGTGGCTTCATGGACCCTCTGCAGCCACTGCAAACCCAGTCCAGCAGCCCCTCCTGCAGTCCTGACTGAAAGCCCCCACCTCAGGTCTTTCCCATCTGTTCTCTCCTTATCCAGAGCCTCACCAGAGCGGTGTTAGAAATGCACCTTAAGCAGCATTAAACTGTCGAAGAAACTTGTCTATTTTATCCTTAAGACAATTTAGTCACTCTTCATTCATGACTTCAGCTCATGACACTGAAAGAAGTGAGGATTTCTTCTATTTGATACTATTTTCTAGAAATATGTGCGAATGTTCATGAATTTAATAAGAAGTCATATACCAATTCAAACCACCTGAGGCTAGAACAGTTCCTTCTATTTATAGAACAATACCATCTTCAGTTGCAATAAAGGGAGAGGAGGGGATGTGAAAGAATTAATAAACGTTAACGCTGGAAATTTTAAGGGGACTTTGGAGTGGAGGGGGGCAAAGAGCCAGCTCTCAGTTTCTACAAGAAGGAAGTGGATGTTCTCAATTAAAATGGTGCCAGGAAATCCCCACTAAGAACACCCTTTTTGCAGGTCTCTTAGGACTGGTGTCTCCGGAAGATTACCAAATTGCTTCAACATGTGTTAACAGGCCTTTGAGGAAGTGCGCCTTCCTCATTTCTAAAACTATGATGTGAACCAATGAGTCATCAGCTCTTGACAACCAGGTCTAACTCTAATTGACTCCTTCTTTGAAAAACCTTCTGATCCCATCCCAAACCTCTACCAACACTTCTGTCCACCCAACCATTACAGTAACCTTGAACCCAGAGATGATATTTCAAGTCCCGACACAAAAGGGGTCCCCACTGCCACACACCTCTGTGAACACAGGCCCGGAAAGCAAGGGGCCCAAGGCTTGGTCTAAAAGCCTCCACTGAAGAGGTGGGGAGGTGAGAGACGCAGCAAGAAAGAACTCTCAGAATTCAAATGAAATGAAAACAGGGTCCTCAATGCCAAGTGCAGGCCTCCTGGCAAAGGGGGAGTGACCGATGTGTTAAGACACAAGGTCAAAGGGGACAACGTGGATGGAGCAGGAGCCTCAGGGCCTAGGAATGGGGGATCAAGAGAAGCTGGACCACAGTGGGGAGCACGTCTCCATGGAGCAGCTGAGGGTAAACAGAAGGCGCTGCAAGGAGTGACATAGACAACACCTTCCAGAGGATTCTCTGGACACTGCAGACAGCACAGGGCAGCTGGGGGGAAGGGAGGGATCTCCAGAGGCTCTCAGGATCCCCTGCCTGTATTGGGGGGAGGGAGCCCAGCTCATGGGGAAACTGTCACCTGGGGAGCGAGGACAGAGTGAGCAGCCTGTCCCCACGCACAGTGAGGGGGGAGGGGAGCAGAGCCTGGGCCCAGGGGAGCAACAGCAGGTGGAAGGGCAGCTCCGGGCAGGAGGGGAGAACAGGGCCACAGGCTCAGGTGCCCATCAGGGACAGCAGGAGCCGTGTCCTCTCCAGCTGCCTCTCACCCCTGGGGCCCGCAGCAAAACTCCTGCTGCCCAGTGGAGGCAGAGAAGGAACACAAGGTCTGGGGGGGAAGGGAGGACTCCAGGGCAGGGGAGACCCAGCTGATGGCAGAAGCTACAGTGTGGGGGCTCCGGGGGAATGTGCTTTGCTGCAGCCACAGGTGTGAGCGCAGACAGGGGTGTGGCTGACCCAAGTCGCCCCTGGTCACATGAGTCTGAGCCTCAGAGAAGGGCAGGGAAGCTGAGCGTGTGCCACAGCCTGAGCCCAAGGACTGAACACCGCACTAAGTGGAGCAAGGGGTGGGAAGGACGGCGGGTGGGGGCGAGGGAGCCAGAGCCAGCCCAGCGGAGGAGGAGCTGCAGACAGAGGAGTCAGGACACCTGACCCCAGACACTGGGGGGCTGGAGTTACAGGTGGTGAAGCTCTAGGTTCTGCCCATCGGGAGAGGCTGGAAGACCTGGGACAAGACCCTCCCGGGAGAGCAGAGCAGGACTGAGGAGTCAGGAAACAAGAAGGACTTTTGTGTCACTGTTATTATAGACACCGGGAGATGTGACAGGGAGAGGGTCAGACATGCTGCAAAGAGGGAGGCGTCAGGGGAAGGAGGCACAGGGCAGCCTGCAGGTGGCTGCCAGCAGGAGGACCCACGAGGATGCAGGAAGGAGGAGGACCTGAGGCTTCCACAACAAGCAGAGAGGAGGCTGTATCCCACCTCCAGCTCCAGCATAAAGTGATACAAGAAGAAAAGACCCCCCTCCTGCATGGGCTCCTGGGGAGACAGGAGCTCTAATGAACAGGGCACCATCTACCAGTGGAGCTTAGAGCTCTGAGTTGTCTGGTGCTACTATGCCCCTTTCTAGAACATTCTTAGCAGGACAGTGACATGGCTGGCAGCCTCTCTGCCCCGGTACAGTTCCTCCCACCTCTGTCCCGTTCTTTTCTGGCCCAGAAGGTGACAAGGTGAGAGTGGCCTCTGCGTGTGCCAGTAAGAGGGAGCAACATTCATGCCTATGACATCAGATTCTCTTCTCATGAGCCAATGACTTGTATCCATCTCTTAAAAATAGTTGGAAACTTGTCATTTAAACAGACGTGATTCAGGACTTACCAATCACTTTAAGACGGAACTTGATGTTACCTTGAATATCTGAGGATTCTAATTCTAATTCATATTCACCTTCATCTGAATGTGTTAAACTCGAGATGGTGAGGTTACCATACTTAGTGTCTAAAGAAGTCCTGCCTATAAATTGTCGGTAAGATGTGATCTTAGGTGGCATGTCCGCTATCCATTCGATGACTTTATCCCCTCCTGTCCGCCACAGAATTTCTTTAAAGGCTGCAGGTGTTGTTCCTGGGAAAGTCACACTCCCATTCACAGCTCCGTAGATAACTTGTGTTTGGCGCTGGGGTTCGCAGAGGATGAGACCTAGGAGGGAAGAACACTGGTTAGGAACAGCACGTGATTTTAGGGTAAACAAAAAACCACCTTCCAAGATTCCCTTTTGGGGAGAAAAAAGTTAAACTACGCATCAGCTCCCTCTGCGCTGTGCTAAGCAGGTAACCACTGGCGGGAAGGACACACGTGACCACACAGAGTTTACTCTTTACCAGCAAGCTGGGCCCAGTGCAATCCAAGGAGTGACCCAGTGACGGAGCACAGCTGTGTAGGGTGTGGGTGACACTGAAAACAAGGCAGCAAGATTCTGGGAAGAGCACCCAGGGGGTCCCCCAAGCAGGGCGGCAGACCTCTGAAGGATGCCGAGCTGCTGACTGAGCTCTGGTGGGCAGAAGTGGTCATGCCAACAGAAGAAGCACCCCCGAGGCAGAGCCCCAATACAGGCTGGCACTGAGCAAACAAAAGCAGTTCCACAGGGCAGAGTGCAGAGAGCGAGGGGTGGCCAGTGTCTAGGGGTCTCCCGTAGCATCTGTGAGTTGGGGGCTCGGGGCTTGTCCTCAGGGTCAGGGGGAACCACGGACGGGGTTCCATGCTACGGACCGGCCGGGCGAAGGCGCAGGCCGGAGGACCAGGGCTCAGCTGGGCAGGAAAGACACAGGGCCGGCGAAAATGGCGAACAGACGCACACACTCAAGGGGTGGTGAATCTGCTGCGATTTATTTGAGATTTTTATGGATATATATAGTGTTTTTGGCAATCAGCATTCTATGAGTTTATGCAATTAACAT
>PVHY01023427.1:0-20985 GCA_004024945.1 Uropsilus gracilis
GATACTGGATACTGCAGGTCATGGCACTTTCTGGACTCCAGGTGCTGGGAAAGTCACATGCTGCAAAGGCAGAGCCCCAGAATCTTCACTCTGTGACTTGGAGGAGCCAGAAAGAAAAAAACCTCCGTTTCCTCCAATATCCCTCTAGTATTCTCCATTGATAAAGCCTATCATGCCAGATGGCAAAGGAGAAATATCTATTAGGATTCACCTTAATTTCTGCTGAGCAGGCAGTGAAGAGTAGACTTGTAACTGTGAGGCAATCACTGAAAAATGGCACAAAGTCTAATTGGATTGTTCAGTGCACAGTGTTTCATAAATTGGTATATTATTTGGAGGAAAATAACACTCGATCCCTAGTGTCACTTAGAAAGGTGAACTCCAGGGCCAGGCACAGTGGCTCGTGCCTGTAAACTTCAGCCTATGAAGCGGCAGGGGCTAGAGATCGCGGTTCAAATCCCAGCTACCTGGGAAGCTGAGGCTGGGGATTGCTTGAGTCTGTGGTGCCCCGGGCAACGAGAGCCTGCGGTTCCACAGGCAAAAATAGTGAGACCTAGTCTCAAGAAAAAAAAAAAAAAAAGGTGAACTCCAAATGGGTTAAAGACCTAAACATAAAAGGTAAACTTATGGTTTAATAAAAAAGATAGAAAGACATTTTTGTAACTTTGACGATACTAAAAATCTAAATTTTTGATTCAATAAAGAACTGTGTAGACAAAGTTAAATGACAGATAACAAAATGGGAAAAGATATTTGCCATGTATAATACCTAAAAGAGATTATTATTTAGAGTAGAATTCTGTGAGCTCTTTCTGTAAAGGAATTGAGTGAATGAATGTTTTCAGCTGGCTTTCTAGTTCAGATTGTGTCTAACACAACTATTCAGTGCTACAGTTGTAACAGGAAAGCAGCATTAAATAGTAAGTGACTGTGACAGAGTCCTAATAAAACTTCATTTACAAAAATTGGGAGTGAACCAGATTTGGTCTGTGGGCCTTAGTTTGCTGATTCCCTGACCTAGAAAATATACGGAACTCCTGTTGTGTATTCAACAAGAAAAATACACAGCTCCAGTTTTAAAAGTAGATACAAGAGAAAGCAATACACAGAAAAAAAAAAAAAAAACTCAGAGGGTAATAAGTGTATGAAGCAATGTTTAAACAAGAACTAGAAAAATGTAAATTAGCAATGATACATTGCTTTTTATTTATTTAGATGACAAAAATTGGAGAGATGATGATGAACTTTGCTGGGGAAAGAGGAACTCTGTATGATGGGAATAAAGACTGTTACAACTGTTTTTAGAGTATGATATGGGAGTACATATACAAAGATTTTATATGTAGACCTATAGCCTCACCATACAAACTCCTGAGTCTATAGCTCAATGAAATTCACACACACACACCCTTTAAGGGATCAGAAACTGGAATGTTTATTGCAGCATCATTTATGGGGCAAAGTTGTGTAGAGAAATCTGGGTTTCTTTCATTTGGAGAGAAAAATACATAAGAGATGGTGAATGTACAGTGTGGAAGTGTGTAGAAGTTGAGAGATTGGGTTGGGTATAACATTATAGTTGGATCTTGAACTTAAAAACAATGCTAGGCCGGGCACAGTGGCTCGTGCTTGTAAGCTTCAGCCTATGAAGTGGCCGGGGCTAGGGATCGCGGTTCGAGTCCCGCCTGGGGCCTGTAGCGAGACCTAGTTCCAAAAAATACAGCTGGGCGTGGTGGCGCGCGCCTGTCATCCCAGCTACCTGGGAAGCTGAGGCTGGGGATTGCTTGAGTCCGTGGTACCCCGGGCAACGAGAGCCTGCGGTTCCACAGGCAAAAAATAGCAAGACCTAGTCTCAAAAAAAAAAACAAAAAAAAAAAAAAAACAATGCTAATTTTAAAGAGTCAGAATAAGTTATAACCACGTATTACTTATGCAAATTCAAAATATATGTACACAGAATAATATATTTTATAAGAACATGAAGACATAAATGCATAGTAAACATCACATTGATTGTTATAGAGTGGGAAAAAAGAAGTGTGTCATGGAATTTTATACATGTATGTGTGTTTGTGCAAGGGGGAAAAGAATGATTATATGTTTCTGAGGTTGACATAAAAATAATAATGTAAAAAGCAAAGAATATCAGGTTTTTTTTGAGGGAGTAAAGAAGGCAACTTACAGAAAGATAAGCCTCAGCAAAGTTGTTAACAGCTCCCCATTTAACTATTCATTTAACTATTCATACCTACGCAGATTAGCTTTTGAGACAGTGTCTGGGTGAATAGTGAGTTGGCATGAAAAATATCTGAGTAACAGTGTGTAATGCCTGCTAGGGGTTACCAAGGTAACTAGTATAGTCTCAATTCTGAATGTTTATGAATGACAAGTAGGTGCAGGTGATATCTGAGTCTGCCTACCTATGAGTCTCCAGTATGTACCGTATGATTAGATTTTCATTTAAGATATACCATTATTTTTAATATACATACCAAAAGAGTTGGAGGACTTTGCTCTAACTGTTGTCAGAGTTATTCATGGGGTAGGTGTGGTAGACACTGGTCAACAGTTCAGCAAATCTCTTTCCTCGTATTTATTATCTTACATTTTTCAACTTCCTTTGCAGATAGGTAGGGCCACTTTCCCAAAAATCTGGCCAATGGAATTATGGACAATTCTCAAACAAAAGACTAATTCAGTTTAACTTCTGTAGGTAGCAAGGTGACTACATTGGATACATTTTGGGCATTGATGCTTCTGATAAAAGAAAGTCATTAACACCCTTCATTCCACCTCCACATATCTATTTAAATCTATTTTAGTCAGCCCAGACTGTCATAACTAAATGTCACATCTAGCACCTTAAAGAACAGACAGTTGTAGTGGCTGAAAGTGTAATCAAGGTACTGGCCCATTCAGTTTATGGTGGAAACACTTCCTGGTTTTCACATTGGTCACCCTCTTGTTGTGTCCTTATATGACCTTTCCTCAGAGAAGAGGGGAAAAGAGTGGAGACTAGAAACTGAAAAGGAAGGGAAGAGTGGGGGAGGGAAAATGGGAAGGAAAGGGAAGGGAAGGGAGAGAGAGAGAGAGAAAGGGAAATATGAATGTGACACGAATCCTATCAGATCAGGACCCACACTCATGTAACCTAAATTCCTTCTACTGAGTTTTCATCTCCAAATATAACTATAGTGGGAATTAGACTTCAGCATACAAATTGAGGAGGGAGGTTATAAACATTACAAGGAACCTCCTGAGAAACAAGATCTTGATCTCTGCCCACTATTTGAGGCAGGCAAATATAGACCCATCTATCTGATGGATTAGTATTGAAAGCTGGACTAAAGAAACTAGAACACAAGAACTGGCAAGAAGCAGGTTTTCAGTGCTGGTACTGACTCAGCAGATTCACATCTTAAAGCTGAGTACCCCTCCTAGGAAGTTAAGGGTTGCTATCATTGGTAGTAGTACCTGGCCTGATGTGACAGATGGTAGAATGAGGAAAATTAAAGAGAAATTGGGTTGTCTACCAGTAAACTGAGTCAGTAAGTGTTAGTTTCTCTAGACCTCCTAGGCTGCATTTCTTAAGTCACTGAGCTTTCGTATATTTCAGGTTATCATGTTTCAATAGCCATATCATGGCTATCATATTCAAAGCCATCTCTCTCTCTCAATCGGCTTTGACTGATTGTATGGAATCTAAACTGTACACTTGAAGAAAAATTCATGAGAAGGAGGCTGGGTGATATGCAGCGAAAGGGATTGTGAGAGGGAGTTACTGACTGTGCCCTGCACAACAGGAAGAGCACCATTGACATCATAATCCATGTGACTGGTATACTCATTGCAGTACAAAGCTACAAAATCATATTCTAGGTAGTAGCTATGACTACAAAGTATCAGCAACTACTGGTAAACTTCCTGAAATTTTCTCTATCCAGGCAACATGTCTAGGGGAGGGAAATTGCTATTCACATACATTGAAAAATCTGAATCACTATATGTCATCTCATTTTGGGGTCCTTCTTATTACAATACCCTTCTGAGTTTAGTGTCCCTTTTGATATGGGTCCCTCCTAAGTGAGCTTAATGCCAAAGGATCAACTCCAAATTAAAGTTCTTTAGTGACAAACAATAAAAATCACCACTAACTAAATTGAGGGGGATATGAAAGAAAAATGTAAAAAAAAAAATCATAAAATCAAAAGATAATCTAAATAGCCAAGTATCAAAATATTCAGGAATTAGGGCTATTTTGGGCATGTAGATAACAGAAATTGATTGAAATGATGCTTCCCAGGAATGAATCAACTTCAAGTTTTCTGTCCTGACTCCCACTAAAATATTCTTTCAGAGTAAATGTTTCCAAATGTTCGTGTACCAGGGATTGAATGGCCTCCTCTGACTAAGGAAGGCTGAGAATTGTGATTGACAGTACCACCAAGTGTTTGTACAGTGTGTGTGGGGGTGGGGAAGAGAATGGGGGAAGGGAGGGACAGTCATTCTCTAAAAGAAGGAGATAGAATGCTGATAGAGAAAAACAACAGATGTACTCTGCATTTCAGCCATGGGTTGCCAAGCAACATCTTCCCACTTTTTTTCATACCATGAACAATTTTTCAAATGCCTCTGCATAGCATAATTATTAAGGAAGCAAAAAATATACTCAGTTCCTTCTAAACTCATGTCCACTTATGACATCCATTCCTCTCCTGATTCCATCATAGTTCTTCTCCATATTTTGTAACTTGTGGTCAAAATGACAAATTTAACCATAACCCACCCACATCATGCATAATTCTAGAGTAACAGAAAAGGAAAGAAAATATCTTTTAAAAATACATCGAGGCTAGGTTAGACATGGTGGCGCATGCCTGTAAGCGGCAGCCTAGGCTGCCGAGACCAGGAATCGCGGTTCGAGTCCTGCCATGGGCATGTAGAGAGACATAGTCCCAAAAAAATAGCTCGGCATGGTGGCATGGGCCTGTAATCCCAGCTACCTGGAAAGCTGATGCTGGGGATTCCTTGAGTCTGTGGTACCCCGGGCAACGTGAGCCTGCGGTTCTATGGGCAAAAATAGCAAGACCAAGTCTCAAAAAAAAAAAAAAAAATACAGGGAGGTGGGCATAGTGGCATGTGCCTGTAAATGACAGCTTATGGAGTTGTGGCAGGGTTTGGGGATCGCAGTTTGAGTCCCGCCCAGGGCAACACTACAAGACCTAGTCCCAAAAAAATAGCTGGGTTGGTGGCATGCGCCTGTAATCCTAGCTACCTGGGGAGCTGAGGCTGGGGATTGCTTTAGTCCGTGGTGCCATGAGCAACGTGAGCCTGTGGTTCCAGGGCAAAAATAGCGAGACCTACTCTCAAAAAAAAAAAAAATACATCAAACTTTCTGAATATTATTGTACATTAGTTTGTGAAGGAAAAAGCTTTCTCCTTGTTTCCCCTTTATACTTACACCACTACCATTCCCATTTGACATCACATATAAGGGGTTTTCCCTCACAAATAATTCTCTGTGACATCTGCTCATGTCCTACCATTTAACTCAACTTTAAAACACTACTTCACTCACAGATGGAGAACTCAACCCTACAAGACTACCCCACTCAGCCTGCTTCAGATGTGTCCAACCACTGCCTTGGCAGTACAGATGAAAAACTGGAACTATTTGTGTTGGGTCCAGCATTAGCCAAGGACAAGAATGCTGGGGTCTGTAAGCTTCAGGATGAAATTCTCACCTATGCTTCTGACCGATCAGTTATAAATCAAAGGTTCCCACAAACCTCTTTGGGTTCAGTTAATTTGCTAGAGTGACCCACAGGACTCAGGAAAGCTGTTTACTACTGTTTACCAGTTTTGTTTGTTTGTTTGTTTTTATTTTTGTTTTGTTTTTTTTTGAGACTAGGTCTCGCTATTTTTGCCCGTGGAACCGCAGGCTCACGTTGCCCAGGCTACCACAGACTCAAGCAATCCCCAGCCTCAGCTTCCCAGGTAGCTGGGATGACAGGCACGTGCCACCACACCCAGCTATTTTTTTTGGAACTAGGTCTCGCTACGGGCCCCAGGCGGGACTCGAACCGCAATCCCTAGCCCCGGCTGCTTCATAGGCTGAAGCTTACAGGCACAAACCACCATGCCCAGCTGTTTACCAGTTTATTATGAACATCCAGATGGAAGAGATGCATAGGGTAAGGGATGTGACAAGGAGTGTACAACTTCCATGCCCATCGAGGGTCCACCACTTTCCAGTACTTCTGCATGTCTACCAACCTGAAAGTTCTCCTAACTCCATACTGTTGAGATTTTTATGGAGGTTTCATACACCTTGACAAGCATGATCAATCATTTACTCCATTTCCAGCCCTTTCCCCCATTCTAGAGACTAGAAGATGGGGCTGAAAATTCCACACTCCTAACTATAACTTAGTGTTTCTGGTGACTAGTTTCCATTCAGGAATCCACCATGAGTGACTTCATTAGAACAAAAGACTACTACTAGCACTCAGGGATTTGGAAATTTTTTTGTCAGGAACTGGGATCAAAACCAAATATTATAATAAAAAACACTCAGTGCCTTGGAGACTACAAGGGTTTATGGCAATCCTGTACCAGGAACTGGAGGCCTATATGGAGATATAGATAGACAAATACATACATATATACAGATATCTATGTATCTATATTCTATGATCTCTCAAAGTTATACCTCAATGAAAAAGAAAAATATTGGCCGGACATGGTGGCTTGTGCCTGTAAGTTTCAGCCTATGAAGCGGCTGGGGCTAGGGATAGGGGTTCGAGTCCCGCCTGGGGCCCGTAGCGAGACCTAGTTTCAAAAAAATAGCTGGGCGTGGTGGTGCGCACCTGTCATCCCAGCTCCCTGGGAAGCTGAGGCCGGGGGTTGCTTGAGTCTGGTACCCCAGGCAACGAGAGTCTGCGGTTCCATGGGCAAAAATAGCGAGACCTAGCCTGAAAAAAAGAAAAAAAAGAAAAAAAAATATTCATGGCACAAAAAGGAAGGAAATGCCGGTTAAGGAAACAAGTCCTCCTTAAAGGAAAAGATGATGGTATTTATGACTTCTCTCTTACCCACCCACATTCTCTTGTTATTGGTCATCACTCAGTTCAATTGCTTTAGTGCCAGGTGGCTTGTGGTAGCCAGCCTTCCAGGTTGCACCCAACGATCTTACTTCCTAGTAGTCACACCCTGTGTAGTTCCTTCCAGACATTAAATGGATCCTACATTGCTTGAGATTACTGGGATTAAGTTCCCTTCCTCCACCCCAAAGGTAGATTACATCATCTATTCCCATATTTACCACTCTGGTTTTCAGCTTTCTCTTCACTTGGATCCTGAAATATTTCTCTTCTTCCAGGTTCAGTTATGTATTTCATTACATTTTAGTCAGAGTTTCTAAGTGTTTACTATAAAATGTTTTCTAGTGTTCCAGATTTCTGAAATCAGAAGTACCCATGTGCTTACTTTTCTGTTTCTCCAATTTTAAACTCTACATGGACAAGGAAGATGTGCTGCTCATAATTATGTTCCCATAATTTAATGCTGTGCCTGGTGCACAGTAGGCATTCACCACATGTTTATTAAATGAGTGATGATAGCCAGGGAAAGAATAGACACCGTTCCTGAATGTGGGTTATCTCCTTAGTTAAGTACATTTACTATTTGCATAAATTAGTTAATTAAGAAAAAAGAAAGAACATAGAAGACTTAGAAGACTTTTCTCTGCTTAACAAGATTCTTTTTTATTTTATTTATTTTTGGTGGGTTTTTTTTGGGTTTTTTGTTTTTGTTTTTGTTTTTTTTGAGACTAGGTCTTGCTATTTTTGCCTATGGGACCCCAGGCTCTCGTCGCCCGGAGTACCACAGACTCAAGCAATCCCCAGCCTCAGCTTCCCAGGTAGCTGGGATTACAGTCGCACACCACCATGCCCAGCTGTTTTGTTTTTTTTTGGAACTAGGTCTCGCTACTGGCCCCAGGCAGGACTCAAACCGTGATCCCTGGCCCCGGTCACTTCATAGGCTGAAGCTTACAGGCACGAGTCACCGTGCCCGGCCTAAGATTCTTTTTTAGTGTGACAATTAAACCTTAAGTCTTGTCTTTTAGATGTTGTTTGGTCTGCAAACATTGTGACCATTTGAGTATTACTTCTTCTATATATATTTCTTAAATCCTGAAAGTTTCCATGGGATGTGAAATGAGGTCATACTGACCTGGCTATCTATCACACTGACAGGACAGGAACTTCTCCATGTCAGGGTAAAATGGGAGCGCAATGGATAAACCTCGCCCTGGGAAAACCACCTACGTGATCATGGTATTTCCCCTGCCAGGATGTCAGGGTAAAATGAACAAGATTTATTTACATAATATTATGTGCAAAATATTACAAAATATTATCGATATTTTGTTTTTGTTTTTATTTTATTTTATTTATTTATTTGTTTGTTTATTTATTTACTTATTTATTTATTTACTTATTTATTTATAGGTCTTACTATTTTTGCCCGTGGAACCGCAGGCTCTCATTGCCCGGGGTACCACAGACTTAAGCCATCCCCAACCTCAGCTTCCCAGGTAGCTGGGATGACAGGTGCGCTCCACCATGCCCAGCTATTTTTTTGGAACTAGGTCTCGCTACGGCCCCAGGCAGGACTCGAACCGCGATCCCTAGCCCCGGCCGCTTCATAGGCTGAAGCTTACAAGCACGAGCCACCGTGCCCGGCCTAAATTGTCTTTCTTGATTGCTGAACAATATTTTGTTGTTTACATATACCACAACTTTCTGTCCCATTTGTCTGTTTGGGACATTTGAGTTGTTCCATATCCTGGTTATTGTAAATAGTGATGCAATAAACAGCTGAGTATAGGTGTCCTTTTGAATTAGTGTTTTTGTGTCCTTTGAGTAGATTCCCAGAGTTGGGATTGCTGGATCAAATGGTAGTTTCATTTTCAGTAGTTTGAGGATCCTCCACACAGCTTTCCATAGTGGCTAGACCAGTTTGCATTCCCACCAGCAAGTAAAAGTGTCTTTCTCTCCACATCCAGGCCAGCACTTGTTGCCCATTTTTTTTTTTTTTTTTTTGAGACTAGGTCTTGCTATTTTTGCCTGTGGAACCGCAGGCTCTCGTTGCCCGGGGTACCACAGACTCAAGCAATCCCCAGCCTCAGCTTCCCAGGTAGCTGGGATGACAGGCGCGCACCACCACGCCCAGCTATTTTTTTTTTTTGGAACTAGGTCTCGCTACGGGCCCCAGGCGGGACTCGAACCGCGATCCCTAGCCCCAGCCGCTTCATAGGCTGAAGTTTACAAGCACGAGCCACCGTGCCCGGCCTTGTTGCCCATATTTTTGATAGGGGCCATTCTTACTGGTGTGAGGTGGTATCTCATTGTGGTTTTGATTGCATTGGGTATTTGTGGAGCCTAGTCTTTGGTGGATGAGTATTTCAATGATTGATTTGAAAATTGCTATTATTTAGTGTCTCATAGAATGTAGAGTTTGGTGCTGGGCACAGTGGCTTGTGCCTGTAAGCTTCAGCCCATGAAGTGGCCGGGGCTAAGGATCACGGTTCGAGTCCCACCTGGGACCTGTAGCAAGACCTAGTTCCAAAAGTTAGCTGGGTGTGGTGGCGCACACCTGTAATCCCAGCTACGTAGGAAGCTGAGGCCGGGGATTGCTTGAGTCTGTGGTGCCCCGGGCAACGAGAGCCTGCAGTTCCACGCGCAAAAACAGCGAGACCTAGTCTCAAAAAAAAAAAAAAAAGAATGTAGAGTTTGCCAGGTATGGTGGCGTGTGCCTGTAAGTGACAGCTTATGGCTGGGATCACGGCGGGGTCTAGGGATCATGATTCAAGTCCTGCCTGGGACAACACAGCGAGACCTACAACCAAATAATAGCTGGACATGGTGGCGCGCGCCTGTAATCCTAGCTACCTGGGAAGCTGAGACTGGGGATTGCTTGAGTCTGTGGTACCACGGGCAACATAGGTCTGCGTTTCCACAGGCAAAAATAGCAAGACCCACTCTCAAAAAAAAAAAAAAAAGTAGAGTTTAACCAGGTCAGTTTCAAAAGAGAATAATTCTCTTGATTCTTGTTTTCTCAAACTACACTTAACTTCCCCTTTTCTGAAAACTCATCTAGTAGTTTTCTGAAAACTCATATAGGAAGTCCCCTTGAATCTTCCTATCCCTAGCCTACTGCAATAACTCCTTTACTTACCTGTCTGCTTTCATTCTTGTTACCATTCTCATTTCTTCGGAACAGCAGGGGAAATTTTTTTTTATTATTGACTTTTAAATTTTCTTACATTGTTCTTCATTTTTGCACAATATTTAACTTCTCCTCTCAAGCATAGGCCTCATAAATCTCCTATCATTTTCACCTATTGTCCCTTGTGCTCTCTTCTCGCCCCTGTTTTGGCACCTCTTTTCTTCCCCCTCAAGAAGGGAAACATTTCAAAAACATAAACCAGATTATATCTGATGTATAGTCATGGACCACTTTGAGGTTTTGTTTTGTTTTGTTTTTGAGACTAGGTCTCGCCATTTTTGCCCATGGAACCGCACGCTCATGTTGCCTGGGGTACCACAGACTCAAGCAATCCCCAGCCTCAGTTTCCCAGGTAACTGGGATTACAGTCATGCACCACCACTCCCAGCTATTTTTTGGAAGTAGATCTCGCTATGTTGCCCCAAGCGAAACTCAAACTGCGATCCTTGGTTCCTGCCACGGTTTCCTAGGTTGCCACTTACAGGCATGCGCCAGGTGTCATGGACCACTTTGAAAGAAAACTGGAAAACATGGTTTTCCATGTCATCTCTGGCCACACTGTCAAAGCCAAGCCAGAAAATTAAAAACATTAAGTTTTTTTTTTTTTTTTTTTAAAAGGAAGGAAGGTGGTGCTGCTAAGGTAAGTTAGAAATTGTAAAACCTGGTCTACTCATTTTGGCTTTCACCACACTTCATTGCACAGCAAAAGCTCTGAGCAATCAGCATGAGAATGCTGGGAAGATCCTCATAAGAAGCCGGTGTTTTCCAGATAGGTTCCTGTTGTGCTACTTGCTTCTCTCATTACAAAGCTGACCTTTAGTGAGCTAGTGATAGACTGAGTCCTACGATGACACAGGATTGCTGCTCTGATGTTATGCCATCTACTCAGCAAGAAAGAATACGCTAGATTTAGGTCTTTTTCTACATTGTCTCTCTCTTTTTTTTTTTTTTTTGGAGACTAGGTCTCGCTATTTTTGCCCGTGGAACCGCAGGCTCTCATTGCCCAGGGTACCACAGACTCAAGCAATCCCCAGCCTCAGCTTCCCAGGTAGCTGGGATTACAGGCGCGCACCACCATGCCCAACTATTTTTTTGGAACTAGGTCTCGCTACGGGCCCCAGGCGGGACTGGAACCGCGATCCCTAGCCCCTGCCGCTTCATAGGCTGAAGCTTACAGGCACAAGCCACTGTGCCCGGCCTACATTGTCTTTTAGAAGGACCACTGGGAAGAAAAGTTTTCTAAATCACAGGCAGGAATAAAAAACTGTGAAGCTAATTTTGTCTTCAGGTTTTTGTATTCTCTTTTCTTAAAAAAAGACTCCACCTGCTTACAACCTTTTTTCCCCCCCACCAGATTTTGTGAAAGCTATCAGGAAAAGGAGATAAGGATGTTAGTAATATGAGAGATTGGGGGTAATAATGGCAAATGTTGTGTCCCTGGAATCTTCTGTTTTTCTGACCCTCTGAAGAACCTTCTGACCCTCTGAAGAACCATCCCAAGTCACTTTTTTTTCTTTTTCTTTTTTTTTTCTTTTTGAGACTAAGTCTTGCTATTTTTGCCCATGGAACTGCAGGCTCACGTTGCCTGGAGTACCACGGACTCAAGCAGCCCCCAACCTCAGCTTCTTAGATAGCTGGGATTACAGGCATGCGCCACCACACCCAGCTATTTTTTTGGAACTAGGTCTCGCTCATTACCCCAGCAGGACTTGAACCGCAATCCCTGGTCTCGCTGCGACTTCCTAGGCTGCTGTTTACAGGTACGTGCGTCCGTGCCCGGCCATCCAAAGTCACTTAACCACACTCAACAATTAGTACTTTTGATATCCGGTTGAAAGGGGTAGAAGCCGCCAATCAACAAGTCACAGGAAAAAACTCTTAAATTTAAATGTGGCTTCTAGCTGGGCGTCTATAATCCAAGCGCTGGGAGACAAAGAGGCCAGGGATTGCTTGAGTTCACAGGTTTGAGGCTACGCCAGGCTACATAGCAAGACATGGTCTCCAAAAAAAGCAGCAGGGTGCAGTGGCAGGCACATGTAATCCCAGCTACCTGAAAGGATGAGGCTGGGGGTCGCTTGAGTCCATGGGATCAAGACTACCCTAGGCAACATAGCTAGACCTAGTCTCAAACACACACACACACACACACACACACATAAATGCGACTTCTGCCACTCAACTTTTTTCACCTCAGTTGCCACTCAAATGCAATTTAACAACAGGGTTTTATTAACAAGGGAAATTAACCAGGAAAATGAAAAGTCTGCAAAGCCACAGTGGCCAGTTATCCTACCCCCATCACCATTTTCAGTCCCAAAGGTCCCGAAGACACATGTCCAAGATGGTGCCCTTTGCCCCTCCAAATCTGAGACAGGCACTCTGCAAATTTCCAGTCCTTCTCCAGCATCTTCTCTTTGCTTCTTCTCTCGCCAGTGTTCTGAGCTGCTCCGCTTCTCCAAGGCTCTTCAGACTTCTTCCACAATTGCTGATGCACAAATCAGCTTTCCAAATCCCTGGCCATTTCCAGGTACTAGCTCACTATGCCACCTTGCTACAGTGCCACACTCCACATCGGATTCTCTTTTGCCAGCCACCATGGCTCCTTGCTACCACCAAGTCTCTCTTCCAAGGGGTTTTCCCTAACCAGACCACATGGACCTGTTCTCTCAATCCGCCATTCTTACCTCCTTCCTTTTCTTCTTTCTTTTTCTCCTCCTAGCCTTGCCCCTTCCTTTTATCTGCCTTTTGGCACTTCTCACACGTCTTTCTCTCAGACCCCACTCAAAATACCCACCAGGGTATTTTGGCACCCATACAATTTTCAACTGCATCACTAACCTATATTACTTTTAATACTTCCCAAGAATCCTGCCAGATTGCCAGTTATGTGGACATCTATGAGATTCTAGTAAAAAAAACAGAATCTTAAATATTTCTTTTTTTATTTCATAACCATAAACTGAACACTGAAAGTCAACTGCAATTGGGGAAGGATAAGGTAGATATAGAAGCAAATGAATTGCAGTGAGTGCACAATTACAGTATATTTTGAGCAAATGGGAGTGAAGGGGTGCTCTCCTGAGCTGTAGAAGAAATACTCTGGTCATTAAGATAAAATGGTGGTGGTCTTGCCATTCTTTTTAATTAATTAATTAATTGATTAATTAATTAATTTTTGAGACTGGGTGTCACTATTTTTGACCGTGAAACTGCAGGCTCACATTGCCCAGGGTACCACAGACTCAAGTAATCCCCAGCCTCAGCTTCCCAGGTAGCTGGGATTACAGGTGTAATCCCAACTATTTTTTGGGACCAGGACTCGCTATGTTGCCCCAATCAGGACTCGAATTGCAATCCCTAGCCCCAGCCACTTCCATAGGCTGAAGCTTACAAGCATGTGCCACCATGCCTGCTTGGTCTTGCCATTCTTGAACCCAAAGTATTCCATTGGTTTCCACAAAATTGATGCCTTCTTTCCCTTTGCCAAGACCACATGGCTGCCATTCAACCACTCACTCTTGGCAGTACAGATCAAAAGCTGGCACCTATTTGTGTTAGATCTAGCACTTGCCATAGGCAAGGTGCTGGCACCTGCATACATCAGGATGAAATTATAATCTTCAAATTTCTCCCCATGGGTGAACTTGTTGCCAGTGTTATTAGGACTTCTGAAGTTACCACCTAGGCAGCCTCCCCAAATTCTATGAAAACAGGAAGCTTTATAACCAAATGCTTTAGTTCCAGTGTACAACTCATGAAAGGCTTCTGCTGTCTTCGGAACTTTGCCAAAAGAGACATGGTCCACAGGCTCTCCAAGGACATGATGCTGAAGAACACAAGGCTGCATGAGCAGGCTGTCAGACAGGGCAGCAACTACGAGGTCCTAAGTATCTTCATTGTGAAAGCGTATGTCAGTATGCCATCTCTTTTCCACCGAACAGTGAGAGACTAGCCTGTATTAATAGTCTGTATGTAATTCTTTAATAAGAACTGATACACTGAATTTCCAACAGGATGAATTTGAACATCTTGGAACACAATAGATTCTCTGACTTACTAAACTTAACTAGAAGTTAAGTTAGATCTCTGCCTTCAGTCATGAATGATCAAAGTATTGGACATGTTTGGACTTAGAAAAATTGCAAAAGTAACTGAATTAGTATCACCATTTCCTTTGTAGCATCACCACAACAGGGTTTTGAGGTCTTACTGAGTTGCAGCTTTGATCATAATTTTTTTTTGAGACTAGGTCTCGCCATTTTTGCCTGTGGAACCGCAGGTTCATGTTGCCCAGGGTACCACAGACTCAAGCAATCCCCAGCTTCAGCTTCCCAGGTAGCTAGGATTACAGGCGTATACTACCATGTCCAGCTATTTTTGGGATTAGGTCTCGCTGTGTTGCCCCAGGTGGGACTCTAACTGCTATCCCCAGACCCCGCTACAACTCCATAAGCTGTCGCTTACAAGCACGCGCCACTGTGCCCGGCTGATCATAATTTTTTTAAGACCCACCATTTGAAAAGCTATAACACTATATAATCCTCAGACCTGCCACAAAACCCAACCCCATCTCTTCCATACTTTCGGAACTGGCAAACTGAAGATTTCATTATTGAGAGATTTTAACTTCTACTTAAAGATCAAGTTTTTTTTTGTTTTTTGTTTTTTGTGTTTTTTTTGAGATTAGGTCTTGCTGTTTTTGTCTGTGGAATCGCAGGCTCTCGTTGCCCGGGGTACCACAGACTCAAGCAATCCCCAGCCTCAGCCTCCCAGGTAGCTGGGATGACAGGCGCGCACCACCACGCCCAGCTATTTTTTTGGAACTAGGTCTCGCTACGGGCCCCAGGCGGGACTGGAACCGCGATCCCTAGCCCCAGCCGCTTCATAGGCTGAAGCTTACAAGCACGAGCCACCGTGCCCGGCAAGATCAAGTTTTTTAAAAAAAAGATCAAATTCTTGTAAACTAGATTTGGGAAGCTTGCACATTTCTCAGCAATGTGGAGGTTAAACTGTCAACTCAAGTTTTCAGACTGGCTTAAAAAAAAAAATCACTCTACTAACTTTACCTAATGGTCTATACCTCCTGTTTAATAAGGATCACATTACCAGGAGGTTCATGAGCAAATTGCATGATTGAATAAAGCCAACATTTCTCCCCTTAGGTTGTTGCGACCGTATCAAGTTATTAAAAATTAAAAAAGGCCGGGCACGGTGGCTTGTGCTTGTAAGCTTCAGCCTATGAAGCGGCCGGGGCTAGGGATCGCTGTTCGAGCCCTGCCTGGGGCCCGTAGCGAGACCTAGTTCCAAAAAAAAAGCTGGGCGTGGTGGCGCGCGCCTGTAATCCCAGCTACCTGGGAAGCTGAGGCTGGGGATTGCTTGAGTCTGTGGTACCCCAGGCAACGAGAGCCTGCGGTTCCATGAGCAAAAATAGCAAGACCTAGTCTAAAAAAAATAATAATAATAAAATAAAATAAAAAAAGAGACAACAGGCTCAAAATGGAGTCCCTTGTGCTAAGCCCCATCTGACCAAACTGAGACCTAATGCTGACCCTAATTGCATTCTCAACTTTTCCCAGCAAAGTAATCTTAACCAGTCTCTCTGGAATTAACCTGGTTAGCACCAAAGAGGTAACCAACCTCCTAGAAAGTGATCTTGCCTCAAAGAATTTGCTTTTTTCTTTTTTTTCACTTCCCACCCAATCTTTTTTTCTTTTCTTGCCATGTCCCCTCCTCAGCCATTAAAGCCTTTTATTTTGTACAACTCCTCAGAGCTGTTTGCTAGAGGATTTCTGTCCAGCACATGAACCATTGAACTAAATACATGAACTAAAGTCAACAAGATTTTTAAATTTCCTCAACTGAACTTTTTTTATATTTATTTATTTTGATTGCACACACACATATATATACATACACACATTTTTTAAAAACAGTATGAAATGGCATAAAGGATGGATTCCATTAAATGTAAGATCCAGTCCCAAAAGGGTTAGATATCTGTGTCACAGATTCAGAGTTGGGGAGGTCTACATTGTTCTTCATAATAAAGAGAGACAAATTTAGAACATAGAAGGCAGCACAATTCTAGATTAGATGTACATGGGATTCAGGGTCAATGAAAATCCACAGAATGGTAGTTTAACCTGTCCAGTTAAAGTGCACGTCAAATAATGAAGCAAACACACACACACACACACACACACAAACAAAGTGCATATCACTTCAATATAAGCACTTCCTCTTGCCTGCTTCCCAATTTTCCAAAATATCTATTACTCAAATGAATACTTACTTTGAGTAGTTTTTTTTAAACTTGGATGAGACCATACATGTGGAAGGAATCAGGCACCCAGAAGGGTAACATGAGACTGTAAACCCTGGGAATTCATGAAATTCTTAAGAAAGCTGTGGCTTTCCCACAGAGTTTAGGATTGGAGGGTAGAAGTAATTTTAAGTGATCTCAGAGGGTAGTAATTTCAGAACTGTGAGCTTGATCTCTCCTGTTCTCATCCCATAGAGTGAGTCTCAGATGGAGGAGTCTTGGGCTCTGTCTTCATTTGGTTCCACCTCTGTTGACTGATGTTCTTAGCAGTCGTCTAGTTTACAGTGAGGGTGAGGACTCATAACCACCAAGCACCACTTCAGAGATCATGCAGTGCAATGAGCGCCCAACCCACACTGCATTTACCAGACCCTGTACCCCAACACAGAGTTGCCACCACTCAATGAAGGAGCACCTTTTTTTTGAACTTTCTCCAAGTGCTATGCCAGAACAGGAAGGGGAAATCTACCCCTCCCATGTCCCATACAACACCTCTTCACCTACCTCCCCTTGTACCTTATTCAGTTCTCCATTCTTGGGTTTCACTAATTGTTCTTGTCTTAGCAACCTCACTCCCTTTACCCCCATAATTTGCAAAGCTGCCTCCTTCACAGAAGAGTTAAGACTTCTGTTTGAAATGCATAATGGTTTTATTTATTTCTTTGATCCTTAGCCTTCCAAACTGTGTCCTCATAGGCCTGCTGGGAATAATGAGCAGGCCTATTGAAGAGTCAGGTACCTCTTAATGGTTTCTCCCTTTTCTACACAAAGACACAAAGGCCCTGCCAAAGCTTTGAAACTAAACCCTTAGACTCCTCCGGTCTGTGCTTGTATGTATTACATAAAAAGAAACCCAGAGAAAGGGAGAAAGAAGGGGACAAAGAGTGTGGTTTTCTTTTTCTAGCTACAATTGTTTGCCTGGTCTGGTTTTTCTGAAATGAGTACACAGGCTGAGGGAGGTTATAACTTGCCTGAGGTCACACAACTAGTAAATGGTGTGACACATTTACATAGCTAGTAAATGGAAGCAAATTCCCTCCCAAAACTTCAGACTCTTTATAGGGCCTCTTTCCACTACATGCAAGCTGTCCCTGAAAGGTTGAGTCTGGTTGTTAGAACTGGAATATAAGGTTTCCCAGTGAAAAATAGTATAGGATTTAAAAATCTCTTTCGTTTAGAGAGCTAAGGTACAGCCATCTATATAAGTACAGCATCTGCCTACCTCACCCTCAGGGTACAGACCTGTGTGCCAAGTTTGGGCTATGTGGTCCTGCCCTTTATGGCCAGTTGATTAAGCTGGCAGTTGCTTCCTGATTCTAGCTGGGCTCATAATCTGTAATTAAAATCAATCTGGGAAGCTGCTTGAACACTGGAAATGTACACTTGAGAGCTACGTGTTGGCTGTTTTTTGAACCGTTTTCTGTACCAAGCAGAACGAAAGAACTGAACAATAACGTACAGAGAGGAATAATGGCATTTAGGAGGGAGATGTTGAAAGGTATTTCCAATGTCTTTAGTTTCTGGTTCCAATGGATTTCTACTTTAATTAATAAGTGAATATTTGAAAAATCCTCAGAGTAATGACTAGAACATAGAAAGCAGTAATTAAATACTAGCTATTCACGTTTGTTGTCTTCTCCTTTGTACTTTTTTTTTTTTCTTTTGAGACTAGGTCTCTATTTTTGCCTGTGGAAACGAGGGTTCACATTGCCGGAGGTACCATGGACTCAAGCGCTCCCCAGTTTCAGCTTCCCAGGTAGCTGGGATTACAGGCGCGCGCCACCACACCCAGCTATTTTTTTGTAACTAGGTCTCACTATGTTGCCCTGAGCAGGACTAGAACTGAGATCTCCGGTTCCTGCCCAGCTTCCTAGATTGCCGCTTGCAGGCATGCGCCACAATGCCTGGCCTCCTTTCTACCATCTTAAATATAGGAAAACTAAAACCCAAAAAGTTAAGGGCTTTACCCAAAGCCATGTAGCAATTGCACAGGAAGGCAGAGCTTAGAACTAAAACATTCTGACCCTAACTTTGATGTTTGAGCCACTGGCCTCCATGTCCTGCAGCCAACCACCTGTTGCAGGCCTTTCCTTGGGAATATTGTTAAAACCCAAGTCCTGAGGGTGTTATGAGAAGTAATAAGGAAGCAGCTCCACCCTACTTGCCTAAATGGGCCTCCAAGTGACTACAATTGAGGAGAGGAAAGAGGGCTTAGTAATGATAATATAAGGTTTTGAGAAGTATTTTGCAAAGAATCCTGTAAGCCAAAAATAGGTCTGTTAATGTTTAGAAAATCAGGAAGTGTAGGATCAGGAGGCACCACAATCAGTGATATCAGCTCCCAGAGGAGCAAAGTGGGTGATTCACAGGAAGATGCCTGAAACCACAAGCCCCCATCTGCTGTCTGCAGAAATCCTGGGCCTGTTCACCACTGATATGACAGAAGTCTGTAAAACTGAATTGACAGACTGTCATGTCTAATAGTTCTGTCAGGAAAAAAAGAAAACAAAGGCTAGATAAAGCAAACTTGCAAATATGACCTCTGCAAATATTGAGGGTCAATTATATATATTTGCTAGGGGAACATGGAGAAATTTCTGGCACAGCCTGGAGGAGTAATGGAAGACTTTCAACAAGATGATTTTGTATTGACTTTGTATTGTATTTGACCTTGTATTGAAGTGCACTCAAACAAGCACAAAGGTCATGTGACCAACAATTGAGTCATGCAGTTTGAAAAAGACTGTATCTTTGCTCTCCCTATGTGTTTCATTGCTCTCTTCACCATATTTTCTAACACAGCACTGGACAGGTAGACTTTCTGTAATGACAGGCATGTGCCACAATTAAAACACAGTAGACACTAAGCACATATGGCTATTGAGAATTTAGTGTGTGAGTAGAGTGAATGAGAGAATGAATTTTAAGTTTTATTAATTCTAATCACTTTAAATTTAAATTCAAATAGCCACATGTGGTTGTGGTTATCATGTGAACAATGCAACCTTAATTGATTACAGTTTGAATATTGACTTTTGTAAATTCATTTTTTATTCCATTTCCTTACTGGACCATACTATTTATGGTAGTTTTTTCTTTGGTTCACTTGGGTTCTCTCTCTTTTTTTTTTTAAAGACTTAAGTCTCGCTATTTTTGCCCATGGAACCGCAGGGTCACGTTGCCTGGGGTACCACAGACTCAAGCAATCCCCAGCCTCAGCTTTCCAGGTAGTTGGGATTACAGGCGCACACTACCACACCCAGCTATTTTTTGGGACTAGGTCTCGCTGTGTTGCCCCAAGTGGGACTCGAACCACTATCCCTAGCCCCAGCCGCTTCATTGGCTGAAGTTTAAAGGCACGAGCCACCATGCCCAACTTTCACTTGATTTCTCTTGAAATACTTTATAAATATGTGTTTGTAAATGGATAGCCAAGGTCACAGAGCCAGATCTGGACTTTCTTCTGTGTAATGTTAAAAGTTGCCTAGTTCTTCCAGCAGATGGAGCCCAAGCCATACCTGGTCCTTTGAAAGGTGATTATATGACTGGCTTGGATGAGGCTAGAAGAGGGAAGGATAGATTCCCAGAAGCACAGAGGAAGTTAAGATGACACTTCTCTCAAAGGATGGGAAGGTATGAACTGTCCAGGAAATATCTAGAGTAGTCAGTGACCCAAAGGATGCCTGATCCACTTTCCTACTTCCTTCACCTTCCAAATCATTTCCCCAAAAGTCAGCAGAGAAAAGAGCAGTTATCTCCGACCATGAACCTAGAGGGAGATAAGAGTTCTCAATTTCAAATCCTCATTGTACAGATGGAGGAAAGTGAGACTGGACACAGGAACACCATGATGGGTCAGGGGGTACTGGATCTGACTTACAAGCCTTCTCCAGACAGAGTTCACATTCATTCAACTCCTGCCCCCTCCCTATCTTCCTATCTCCCTACCCTTGCCTCAGTGTGAGAGCTACCCCCCTGGTGTGGGGAGAAAGGGGAGGGGAAGAATAGTTTTTGAGAAGAATGCTGGAGCAGGACACACGGGATCTGTGTCTGCCAGACGGGCCAAATTCCAGAGGTATATTTCAGGATCAGGCAGGTGGCCTGCAAAAAGGAACTATATCTAGATTTGAGACTGGAGAGGCTAGACTTCCACTTGAGGGCTCATAGAGGATTTTTTTTTTTTTTTGAGACTAGGTGTCGCTATTTTTGCCTGTGGAACTGCAGGCTCTCGTTGCCCGGGGTACCACAAACTCAAGCCATCCCCAGCCTCAGCTTCCCAGGTAGCTGGGATTACAGGCGTGCGCCACCACGCCCAGCTGTTTTTTTGGAACCAGGTCTCACTACGGGCCCCAGGCGGGACTCGAACCGCG
>PVHY01023428.1:0-20991 GCA_004024945.1 Uropsilus gracilis
TTCCTTCCTTCCTTCCTTCCTTCCTTCCTTCCTGACTAGGTCTCACTATATTGCCCAGGGTAGTCTCAAACCTGCAGACTCAGGTGATCCCTAGCCTCAGTCTCCCAGGTAACTGAGATTACAGACATGCACCACCAGGCCCAGCTATTTTTTGAGACTAGGTCTCACTATGTTGCCCAGGGTAGTCTCAAACCTGTGGACTCAAGTAATTCCTAGCCTCAGCCTTCCAAGTAGCTGCAATTATAGGGGCGTGCCTCCGCGCCCAGCTCTTTTTTTTTCATTATGTTTCTTATTTTATTATATATATATCTATTTGCTTGTCTTATAATTTTTATTATATTTTATTATTTATTTTATTGCTATTGCATGCATATGTATATAAGTATATATAATATATATTATGTAAGTATTATATACAAGTATATATTATGTAAGTATTATGTATATAAGTATCTATATATAAGTATATATATATATATATATATATAACAACACTGTCTACCCTGAAGTTCTCCCATCACCTTATCACCCATGAGCAGTGTCGGTCTTTTGTGTTCTCCACCTACCCCACTTTCTTCCTCCTCCCCCTCTCCCGCTCTGTGTTTCAGTTCTATATTTTGGGCAGTTTTATATTTCTCTTGTCTGTTTATCTGTTTGTTTTTCCTAATTCTCTCATATAAGTGAGACCATCCCATATTTCTCTTTTTCTTCCTGGCAAAAAGAATAAAGAAGAAAACTCCCTCACACCATTGCTGTGTGCTATTTGCATTTTAAAAGAGTTATGCTGGATGAGATAAAAAAAAAACCTCTTTTGTTAATGGCCCCTAAAAAACCCTAGGAGTTATCTGAAATAGTTTTTTGATGTAGCAGATGGTGCACCTGGCTTTTCCTTATCAATGTTAGCTCTTTTCTAGGATTAGAGACCCCTTCCCCAATTACTCTTTACCTTAAAATGTCAATTGTCTCTCAGGATGTCTTATCCTTCATAAAATTAGCCAGACCTTCACCAGGCCCTGCCAGGCCTTCGACCTGTGTCTATAAACACCTCTTCCTTTTGTTAATAAAGTTGTCTCATGGTTCATACTTCCATTTAACCCCCAGCTGTGGCTGGGCCATCTCTTCTCATCGTTTCATTTCTCGTGCTTGCGTCTGGCCGCCAACATACCATGTACAAAAATCGACTCAAAATGTACAAAAAACTTGGATGTAAGACCTGAAACCATAAAATACATAGAAGAAAACCTGGGCAAAATCCTCCATGAATTACACTTCAGAAATCCATTTCTGGACACATCTACAGTGTGCAGTTTTCTTAATAAAAATCCATTCCAATGGAAATCAATTGTGATTCACCTCGTCATCAAAATTTCCTTTCAGAATATTAATCCTCAAAATGAAAGACAAGTAATGAATGAAATTCTCTTGACCTAACTGCTCACATTATTTTAAAAAGAAGTCAATCACTAATTTTAGCTTTAGGAAGCTATCAAGAAGCAAATTCTGGAGAATTCAAGCTTGTGAAATTATAAAAGAATAGAAATTTTGAGACCTAGAATCCTGTGGTGAGAACTAAAATCATTGACAATGTTTAAATACCCAAAATCTACGTTTTTACAATTTACCACACACTTTTATTATTCACGCTGGTTGTTTTTCTTCTAAAAAGAAAACAGGAAATTTTTCTAAAAGTCACTGACTCCAAGCTTCCAATCAAAACAAACTCTAGAGGTGAATTTAAAAAAAAATCAAATAAAGATTATTATGCCTCTGATTTCATGACTTGATCTTTCTTTATCATTTATTTATTAAATGGAGAGTGATCATATTTCAGGAAATTGAGAAAAGATTGTGTGCAAAATGTGAAAAAGCAAATGTGGAGAGCAGACTGAGAGGTGTTGCTTGTGTTTTTCCTTGTTCTTAACTGAGCTGAGCTAGCTCCTTTTCAGTTCACATCCTGGATTTTACCAAGTCAGCCTTTTCTGGTAAGAAAAACACTAGGTAGTTATAGATTTTAGATACCTAGTTGTACATTTACATCAAGGAAAACACTTGCATTCCCTTAAAAATTTTGTTCATATGATTTGAAGTCCATTATGGTAAAAGGACTGCGGCTTGACTTCTCAGGAGTTTAACACTTCTCTTTGCCTCACTTACCTCACTCACTTCAGTGGTATCAAAATTCATGAAAAGGGCATGTAGTGTAATGAATACTGGGTATTGGTTAATCCACAGGAGAAGTCACTTGAGAGTCACTCAGCTTCTTTTTTTCTGTATTTGGGAACAAAAGCAGACACTGCAGTCACCTTTACTCAGAGATGGTAAGTGGATCTGTGACAGAGGGCTTTCCCCATGCTACCATCAAAGCAACAACTGGAACAAGCCATAGATTCAGGGCAAAATGCTGAGGGAGAGGCAGACATGGCTTCTCTCTCATGACTGTTCATCTCTGCCCCTCAGAACGAAAGTTGCCTTCGACAGGTCTGCCTTAACTTGCACCCCTCAAAGGCTCATTCTTTCCTTCTACCCCACGAAGCTGTAGGGGAACTGTAAAAACACAAGACTCTTTTGTTTGGTTTTTCCCTTTTAGTACATTTAATAAACCCTCTCAGAGTTCATGCTGGAGTACATGACTTTTTAAATTTTAGGTAATGTCAACTCACAATACTGTAGATGTCTTAGGAGCATATGATTTCTTAAAGACAATTTAAACATTTTAGAAGTAGGCTGAAGTAGGGCATTTTTTTATAGTCACTGTTTTGAGGGCTAAAACTGACAGCTAGCTGTCATAGGAGTTGATTTGGTTCAACTCTAAGCGAGCAAATCCCAGTCGTTGGCTTGAACTCACCCTCCCATAAGTTCTGACACAATACAGAAATATCCCTGGACTGAAGCCAACACATTCAAGAGTCAGGAAATTGTAACCTGAGACTAATTAAGATATTTCTTCCCAAGTTTGAAACTCTCACTTATTTTTCTCCCTGTTTTTCTTTAAAGCTCCTGGAGTGATATTTGTACAATTTTTCCTCGTCTGTTTGCTTTCCCTTTTGTCGTACTGAGTTTTGGAAGCCAAAAGGTGGTCGATGTGATTTTACGGGGTCCTGGCAGTTAGGAGACAGGCTGCCATGAGCGCAGAGGCCACCAGCTAGAGGAACATGCTGGGTTGGTGTTGGGGTGCCTGGGTTTGAGGACCCCATTTATCAGACCAGTGACCTGAAGCCTCTTCACCTGTAAAGTGAGATAATAGGTGCTACCTGAGGACTAAACAACACAAAGTTAAGTTGGGTGGAATAGGCAGTGAGCTCAGCAGATATGAACTCTGTACAAGAACCGACAGTGCAACAAAATAAGCCTCTGTGTCAAGGACATTTCAGAGTTCAGCCTACAGGAACTGTATCCTAGGCCTGGAATCAGATGGTGGTTCTGCAACCAAGAAGATCCTTCAATGTGACACTAGTTCTGGGTTCCTTGTTTTTGTGCTGGTTTCTGAACATCATCCTCTAGCCCTCTGTCAGTTTTATGAGTTGCTCAATGACCTTCCAGAAAATTCTGCTTCGAGTTTGCCAGCGCCCACACCCAGATGTAGTCTGTGACCATCAAATCAACACCTGACTGTTATGTCAGACTGCTGTTGTACTTCGGTTTCATTCATCTGAGGCTTTTCCTAATAAAAAGAAGCTAGTTCAGTTCCTAACAACTAACGTCCCACATTGTCTTGTGTTTGCTCAAGCCCTGACGCCTTTCGTAGTACTGGGCTGGGACCTGTTTGGAACACCCCCTCTCCCAACACATGCCTGGCACACGGGACACCAAGGGGATATTTATTTTTTATTTTCTGACTTTGCTGCTCATTTTGAACAAGATTTGATTTCTCCCCTCAGTATAGTCCCCATAAAGCTCCCACCACCACATCACCCATGAACTGTCACCACAGGTCCTTGTGTTCTCCTCCCCCCCTTTTCAACCCCCTTCCACCACCTCTGCTGTGTGCCTTGGATTTAGAGCTTGCCTGCAAGTTTTCTTTTGTTTTTTGACTCTTTGCTCTGTTTCTCTCTATCCCTCCTTTAAGTGAAACTATCTGATATTTCTCTTTCTCCCTCTGACTTAATTTACTAAGCATAATGGCTTCTAGCTTTATCCATGTTGCTATTAATGGCACGTGTTTATCTTTTTTGATTGCTGAATAGTATTCCAGTGTGCTTTACTGACTTTGATGAAGAAGACCACATCTTCTTGTGCTATTCTTCTGTTTTGGGGCATTTGAGTTGTTTCCATTTCTTGACTATTGTAAATAATGCTGAAATAAACCTAGGAGTGCAGGTTGTTTTTTTTTTTAATTGATGTGTTTTGTCCTTTGGGTAGATTCCTAGGAGTGGAATTGCTGGGTCATATGTTAGAATCATTTCTGGTAATTTCAGGAACATCCACACAGCTTTGCATGGTGGCTGGATCAGTTTTCAACCAATGGGATATTTAAAGGACGTCGAATGAAAGCATAAATGGAGTGTTCAGTAGATGTTATCAGCTCAAAAAACTGACATTGAGTTGTGCTACCAACCCTAAAACAACCTACTTTTGACATGCTTCAGGTTAGGTAAGATATTCTTTTATTATTCATTTCTGACTGGATATTCTGCCATTGTGGCCAAGTATATCCTGACAGTAAGATTAAACTTTTCCCCCCTAAACTCTATTCTTTTTGTCTTGTTACCCGTTTACTAATAAAGACGTACTTCTTGCCATTTTTTTTTAGAAGTGGTTTGGTAAATGTGCTCTTGAAAGTTCTACTGGAAACAAAAGTGCTCTGAATTATTTTGTCATGGTTAATCAACATCAGTACCATTTCTTCTTCAAGAGAATCTCTTTTTTGTGATTGGTAGAATATTAGAGAAGATAGAATAAGAGTAAGTGAAATACAAGGTAGGAATAATGTTTTAATTCAGAATGTTTTTGTATTAAAGTGGTTGCATAAAGTTTTACTTATTTTATATTAGCCTATCATTCAGAGGTAATAAACTTATTTGGAACTGTCTAGAAAATAAAAAAACAAATAAATTGTTTTTCCTATTTCATTGTGAACTGTTCCAATGGTCTATTTTTACAGAGGTTTTACAAAGCAGTTCAGCTCAGCACAGAACAAGGAATCTGAGCATTCAAAACAAATCCTTGGAAAGAGTTCTACTGGAGTTTTCAACTGACCACCAACCTGAAAAGCTGACCACAAGCCAGAAAATCTCCCCATGTCATTCCTTTTCAAGGGTGTTAAATTACAGTGAGTCAGGATGAAAAACAAGTCAGACTTTAATAACATCCAGTCTTAGATGCCATCAGCAAGATACATTTCCTGGAAAGAACTAGGTTATTATGGTATTATTATTTGTAATGATTTGCTTGATATGATCAACAAAGAAAAGTGAATGATCCAAATGGAGCTTCTGGCAGGGAACTACACTCTCATTAAAAGGAGTACCGTTGGGTCAGACACATTTCAGTAAACACTGATCATGAACTTGATGTTGATGGAAGCCACAAGGATTTGTAAGACCAAGGAATTTTAGTTTCACCCACTTAGGGAAAAACCAGACTGATCTTTGCCAAGCCTTTTGGCAACATGAGCCAGGATTTATGCTTAAAGAAAACTTAAAAGTCACAAGAAGAGGGTTCAAGGAATGTCATGTCCTTAGTTTATCATCTCTATCTTTTAGATTCTTAGACATAATGGCACAAATTCAGGAGCTACGATGTTTCAGAAAAATGCCAGGAAATGTGGAGGTGGTAGGTAGAGTAACTTTAGATTCTTTGCCCGGAGGTCATCAAGCTTGAGTGAATAAATTAGAACCAACAACATTTGAATGTTACTGACTCGATTTGAGAAAAACATGATACAAGCACTTTGGCAATGACATGGATGGGTTAGTAACAAAAGACAGTAGAGACAATTTCACCAGGATGTTTATTTCTGTGTTTTGAAATATAGTTGCCTTACAAAATACATATAATAAAAAAAAAACAGGGAAAATTTGAGTTAGGAAAATGATGTTCAAAGAGAAACTGATAGACTCTGCCAGTTCCTGCTGTAGTGAATACCAGTTGTATTTTCTAGAAATTCTTTTTAAAATGTAAGATTTCCAAGTCCCAGACGTCCAGTGATTCATTCCAGTCATTTTTGATCCGAATCATAAATGGGAGATATTAAGTGATTTAGACATGAAATGATTGTAATGGTGCATATAATTAAGTAGCCATGAATGTCATGAGACTTAATTATTCACTGTTCTAAAAGGATTTTTTTAAAAGAGACTAGGTCTCGCTATGTTGTCCTAAGTTTTCTCAAACCCGTGGACTCATGTGATTCCCCAGCTTCAGCCTCCCAGCTAGCTGGGATTAAAGACACTCTCCACCATGCCTGGCTAAAAGGATGTATTTCTAATGGATAAAAATAAGATACTTTTCTTGACTCTAATTTTAGAAAGAATAATGAATGAAGCTGCTGCTCAACTTCCAGGTTTTATATCAAGAAATGAGTAGCTCGAAAGACACTGTTCATCTGCAAAAAGCCAATAGGTTAGCTTCAGAGACTAGCTCAAAAGACTCAATCCTTGGCAACAACGTCTCCAAAGCAGCAGCGAAGGAGACAGCCCCCAAATCCCACTGGTGTGCAGGGAAGGGGGTGCACCCAGCTCTCTACCAATCAGACTGTCCGAGGCTGGTAGGGGGTGGAAGGTCTGTGACAGGCCACAAAACTCAGAACTTTTCAGTTTTTGAAAAAGGAGGCCAGGCAGCTAGCTGTCACTTAGAAACGTCAGGCAGCTAGCTGTCACTTAGAAACGTCCGTGACTCTAGTTCTTTGACTGTGAGCCACACATTTTTTTTTTTTTCATTTTAGAGTCTCTGAAAGAGATAGTTAAGTTGCACCAGGGCGTTTTGTAGTCACACGCATATATGTTTATCATATATAGTGATATATATATATATATAGACACAAACAGGATTATAATCCTCCCATATATATATATATATACACATATAATCCTGTTTGTGCTGATGAGGCACTATGTGTGTGTGTGTGTGTGTGTGTGTTTATAGAATGGCCAAACCTTCTGATAGCAGCAATGATGCTGTCTCTGAAGGGTCCTCAAATGACATGGGTCTTTGTCATCAAAGTATCTGCAGCACCTCTCGGTGGGTGTCCCACTGCGCTCATGAGACTTACCTGTCTCAGGGAGCGACAGATGGAAGGCACCGGGAGCGCCTGCAAGAACCCAGGCATAGAGGACCCCAACCCTTCTGTCTACACACTGTGGTTGTCACATGACAAAATCACGAAAGGACACTTCTTTTTTTGGCATTTATTTTGGGTAGTATTTTCATATATCAAAGTTAGTTCGATTTATTATTTTAGTTTTTAATTAATTAATTAACTATATTTTAAAATTAATTTTATTATTTATTTTTATTGGTCTACCTTTTTATTATTTTAACATTTTTGTTGTTATCATGTGATAGTTACATCTCTTTATTTTTATTTATTTTTTAATTACTCATTTTATTTTACATCCTTATCTACCCTGGGATTTTCCCACTACCTTTTTACCTTATTAGTCTTTTGTTCCCCTGCACCTCCTTTGCCCCCCTCCCCCTCTCATGCTCTATGCTTCAATTTTGCTGAAAGTTAGTTTTAAATTTTTCTTGTCTAATTGTTTTCTCTTTATATTTCATATAAGTTGCTTGGAGCTAGAAGGAATCATGCTAGCGGAAATAAGCCAGAACTAGAATAAGAGAAATGCTGGATGGTCTCACTTATAGGAGGGACAGAGGGAAAACAAAGGACACATTTTCCAGGATGTCTCCCTGGCTTTCAGCAGCCCGTGACCCTATTGGAAGCTCTGTGACTCACTGTGGATTTTCATCTTGTTAAGTTTCTCTGGCTTCGTTGGGCATCAAATTTGAATCAATAAAGGACAAGTTTTTTGGTTTGGTTTTTGGAAGACGAGCTTCTCACTCAGGTGGTTCAGCTGCCACACAGAGTGGCTGTCAGTCATGAGCTTTTGTGTTGACCTGGCAGCAGGCACTGTTCAAAGCACCGGAAATATGTCAATTTACCCAATAGGGACCACAACCTCGTGAGGAACCTCCTGTCTCCGCTGGAGAGGAGATGCTGGTGAACCAGTCCAGGGAGCTTAAGCCACTGGCCTTCGCTCTGAGAAGGGGAGCTTTTCTTCCGTTTGTGCACGGAGATGCACTTTTTTGCCTTTTATGTTTTTAATATTATTTTCTCCCGTCCTTGTTAATTTGGGGACGTTATTTAATTTCTCCCCTCAGATATTATTATTTTATTTGTTGATTCCTGATTCTCCCAACTGTCCATTTTCAAAGGTTTTTGTTTAAATACGTTTCCTGAATCTTTTTTTGCACTATCGCACAACTCCTATTTTTATTTATTTTTTAATTAATTAAATAATTTATTTATATATACATCTTTGTAATCCCTGTAGTTTGCCCCTCTCCCCACCTGTATCCTGAATCTTCTGATCAAAATTGGTATCACTTTCTGAGCTATGATAGCTTTTTACATATACACCCCAAATATATATTTATTTATTTATCTATTTATTTATTTTAGAGACTAGGTCTCACTATGTAGGCCAGGGTTGTCTCGAATCCGTGGACTCAAGTGATCCCTAGCCTCAGCCTCCCAGGTAGCTGGGATTACAAGTGCATGCCACCACGCCTGGTTTTATTTTAAATATTTATTGAATCTCCAACTAACTAAAATCACTCAAAAGTATGGCTTATTCATCTTGCCTTCTGCATAGTGTTTAACACAATCCATTCAATAGGAGTTTTTTTTAACTAAGTGATAGTGAAGTCCATATAAACTGTTCTGGATATGACATTCAATAAAAGAAAATAATTCATGTAATTGAAAAAATATTAAGTGGAGCAAGGATTTGCATCCAAGCTTGATGCTCTCATAAGCATCACTTCAACCTAAATGTCTATAGCAAAGTCACAGACAACAGACAGGCTACAAGGAGCCAATGGAAGCTCATGGAGAACAACTCCTGAGAGGTTATAATCCCATTACATGATTCAGTTTTTGTTCTGAGAACTGAAGTTCAGGACTTTAAGAAAGCTCAAAAGATTTTAGGGCTCATCTGAAAGAAATAACCAAGGAAACACTCAGAATAGGCAACCGGAACAGAATATGAAAATTCAGGGTATAGTGGCCGCCTTTGTGTTAACTTACATCTTGAGTCTAACCACACATCTGTAATTGCTTCATGCATGCAAACTTATTATTCAGCTTTTCTCAGGTTTGTTTGAAAATAGATGTTGGCTGTTCTTTAAGGTCAAATTTGACCTCAAAGAGCATTTTCACTGCTGAAATTTTCCAAGAAAATCTACTTTAGTCCATGAAGGTAATTTTAAAAGTGCTTCTAACTTGTTTAAACAATGTCAACCTCAATGGAAAAAGTGTGTATTCCCTTGGATGCATTCCTTTAAAAGTAGACACGCTCAGATGTTGAAGTCATGGCTATTTATTTTAAAATATTATTTGTTCTATGGTTAGAGCTCATAGACTACTTAAAATAGGATTAGCCTTTTTATACTTTACAGAGGTGATTAAATTACACCCCTCCATTTGCTTGCATTTTTCACGGAAAGTGATGTAATATATTTTTTTCTTCTGGTTTTAAGCATTATGACTCTGAATCCACAGTTGGCAAGGATATTATTTGTTTTTCTAGTCTGAAATTCTTTTTATATGTAATTATTTTGAATGAAGACCATTCTATAGACTCTTGAAAAAAGAAAAAAAAAATTCAACTTAGGACCAAAAAGTAGATTCTCTTAGAATAGCTGAAACATCTGCCAGTAGTTGTTCTTTGCTTCTTGTTTCACATGATTAGTCTATTAACCTATCTAACTAAAATTAAAAAAAACTCAATTAAAATGTTAATATATGTTTGTATATTTTCATCATAATTCTTTAAAAGGATCTTTAATCCTTTTTATCCAGACAGTGTTCACCCTTTCTACTGGGTGCAGAACCAAATAATGGAGTGACAGTCAAGTTAGAATTTGCAATAATTAGGTGCACATTACAGAATGATCCAAGCCCCTTTCTTTCTAGTTCTCAAGCCTATGTTACCCCTATAAGACTAATGGGTATTCTGGAATAAAAAATATTAAGATATTAAAGACATTTTTATAAATACTCAGTTCTAATAATGAATTAGACATTATTTCCAAAAAAACTAAATTTCCACAAAATTTCTCCAGTTGTTATAAGTGTTTAAATACCCACTATCTATGTCAGGCACAATAATTGCATTTTACCCTTATTTTTCTGCATTGGAGCTCTGGATCTTGGTGTTAATTAAAAGAATATTTTGAATTTTGTTATACCTGAATATAAGGGTTAGTGAGGTAGGTTTAATTTGGGGACTAATTTGTGAAATTTAAAAATAATTAAATTGGAACTGCCATTTGATCCAGCAATCCCATTACTGGTAATCTACCCAAGGGGCACAAAAACACTAGTTCAAAATGACACATGTACCCGGATGTTTATTGCAGCACAATTCACAATTGCCAGGATATGGAAACAATCCAAATGCCCCCAAACTGAAGAATAGCTGAAAAATATGTGGTATAGCTACACAACGGAATATTATTCATCACTCAAAGAAGACAAACATGTCATTCACAGCAACATGAGCTAGAAAGAATCATCTTAGTGGAAATAAGCCAGAAAGAAAAAGAGAAATATGGGATGGTCTTATTTATATGAGAACTACAGGGAAGACAAACAAATGGACAAGAAAAATATAAAATTTCCAATGAAATTGAGGCATAGAGCAGGAGAAGGGGAGGGGGTAAGAGAGGGGGAAGGGCATAGAGATAAAGATGTTTCGCAGGTATTGGGCTGGTGGAAGAGCCTTGGGGTAAACAATGATGTGACACACACACACACACACATATATATATATATATATATATATATATATATATATATATATATGTGTATGTGTGTATATATATGTGCAACCAAGGAAAAAAGAAAAAAGAAAAATAATAAAGTTTTAATCTTTTAAGCAACTGCAAATAATATGAAATTTATATGAAATTATATAAATTTAAGTATCACTAGAAATTTATTTCAAATTATATAGATGGTCCTTATTTAGGGACTCTAAAGGCACTGTTCTGAGCTTAAGTGAACGTGATTTGCTTATCTCATACAAGTAATTCATTGAAAGAAAAATCTATGAGAAGGAAAAGATAGGAAAATAAACAAAGATAAGTAAAAGGAGGATTGCACATTATGTTTAAATGGGATTTATTCCAGACATGCAAGGATGGTTCAACATATGCAAATCTGTATGCAAAAGGAAAGTAAAAAAAACCACATGATTATATCAATAGGTGCAGAGAAGATATTTAGTAAGATTCAGCATCCATGTGCCCATATCCATGTGTTCTAAAATAGGGGTAGAAAGAACATGCTTCAAAACAATAAAAGTCATATATGCCAAAGACATGCGCATGGTCAAAAATTGAAAACTTTTTCTCTAAGTTCAAGACAAGTCAGTGCACTCTCACTATCACTGTTCAGCAGTACTGAAAGTTAAATGATCACCATTTGCCGATAGCATAATATATATAGAAAGTCCTGGAGATACCTCTAAAGCACTATTAGAAAGAATCAGTACTCAAAAGGGTGAACTGCCATTTGCATAAATATGGATGAATTTAGAGAAAATAATCTTAAAACAAAATAAATCAGAGATAGACAAATAAAGAATGGTCTCACTTAAAGGTGGAAAACATAGGGAAAACTTAAATGAGGGTTAGTTAGAACTAAACTAATAATAAACTCTTAATATTTGACCGTAAAACTGAGGCAACCAGAGCCAGGAGGATGGTGGTGTGGAAATGGGGGGCAGAAAGGGGGCCAGTGGGACATGGTGGGGGATTGTTGAGATACTTCTGTTTGACAAGGTGTAAAAGTAAACATTTGTAGATCTTTGATCTTATAACCATTGGCGCAGATACAAAGATGTAAGTCTATTTTACCTCAAAAAATATAATTTGAAAGAACATTAAACATCAGCCAAAACATACAAAAATAAAAAACAAAAGAATATGAAAACATTTAAAATTCAAAGGGACATAGAATTACTATGTTGAGTGCAATACTATGTGCAACTGCCAAGTCATGGAAATAACCTAACTGCCCAACCTAACCTAACTGTACATTGAGATGATGTGGTATTTATACCTGATGGAATACCACCTTGCTATTTAAAAAAAGGATGAGCTTTTGCCATTTGCAACAACATGGATTGAACCAGAAGGGATTATGTTGAGCAAAGTAAGTCAGAAGGAGAAGGACAAATATCAGATGAGTTCACTTGTATGTGGAATGTAGAAACAAAACAAAGGAACTGACAAAAATAAACTACAACAAACCCTAGAAATATGACTATAGAATTAAGGCACTTAGTGGTGGGGGCGAGGAGGAGGATAGGAAAAAAGTGGGGAGGAGACCTGATGTCCTAATATAAGGTGTCTTGATGGTGGGCATGGTGTGGTAACACACATCTGAGGTGGTGTCAACCTAGGCTCTTAAATCATATACAGTATTAGTAAACCATTATTGTCTCATATGAAAAAAAGTTCAGGTAGGCCAAATCTTTTTCAAAGTGAAAGAACCATCCAAATTATTCAGATTTTTTGTTTGTTTGAACAACACCATGCAGCTATGTCTGCCCATGTTCAGTTGGAGGAGGATGGGATGTTGGAAATGGTTTTTGCAGTCAGAGGTTCAAATCCAAGATAAAAATCTTAGGAATTTGTGTGACTTAATTAAAGATTGTTAGCTTGTTTCCATGCTAGTATAATATATGTGTATAATAATGAGAACAGCCACAAACATTTGTTACAAGGATTTAATCATATCACATGAGTTAAAAGAGGAAGTCTGACATGTTAGATTTCTTCTTTCACAATTTGGAATTGAAAACAATCATTCTGTAAATCAAGGAAACAGTAGGATTTTCAACATTTTTTTTTGTTTTCTTAATATCCATCTTCCAACTTTTGATGGTGTTCAAAAGCAAGCACACCTTATACATAAGGAAGTGTAATCAAAATATGTTGTTCTTTCATTTAAATATCTTTGACAAATCTATAAACTTAGAATCCCTGCAACGATCCCTGTGAAGTCTTAATTTGGAAATAAAAAGAAAAAAATCATGAAAAAAATCAAGTAATGTATAAAATGGCAAACGACTACACGCTCATTTGACACATGTTGGAGTGCGAGAAGTATATAAAGAAAGTCATTGCACCTCTATTTTTGAACCTGGATCTGAGGTGATACCAAAGACAGTATTATTCCACCTACACATGAGGAAAATATAAAAACAAGATGCATGCAGCATGTTAAACCTTCCTTTTCTGTTTAGTTTTTAAATGAAAAATTCATTTTTTTAAAAAGTAAGCATAGCATAGATTCTAGCCCAGGGTTCAGTGACCAGACTTTGTGGTTAGCTCTGTTTCCAAATGATAAAAGGTTGAATTCCACACAGAGGGAGCCAGAGGTGAGGGTTACAGGATATCATATCTGCTCAAGAAGGAAATGAAGTTCTTGGTCGGGGTAAGAGAACCAAAATAGCGTCCTTGGAGGTTGAGGCCCTTGACCACATGATCAAGCTTTAGAATTTTGAACTTTTCAAGAATATTTTGATTCAATTTGGCAGAGACCTAAAGCTTTTATTTTTTGTGTTTGGACTCCTCCCAGAAGATTATCTGTTGTTTTCCTTGAGAACTCTGTGCAGAGGCAGCATAAATACTTCCCTTCTTGAAAACAAATTGGTGTTTGACTTTAGAATACAGTACCCTGGGTCCCAGAGTCCAGGAATGAAAGGAATGGTACTGTAATGAATCTGGGCCCTCCAGTCTAAGGGACTTATGCCCCTCCACATAGTAGGTTGTGTTGGGTAACCATCTTCAGAAAACTAGTCTACCTCCTGTCATGCCCTGGACACCACTCAAGCTCTATCCTAGTATAAGGAAATTGAGACTCAGAGGGTTTCATAAATTGCTCAAGTTCACATAGTTAAAGTGTGGTCAAATGATATATCCAATATATCATACTGACTGACTCCCACATGGATTTTCCCAGGTAGTGGGACTTGAAAGTCTATATCTATATGAAAAATAAACTAGAAATAGAGAGAAGAAAATGCCAAGTAAAGATTGAAATGGAAATGGTGCATAGGTAGTAGAATTGCAAGTCAAGAGACCTGAATTTGGGGCAACTCTGTTGCATCAGACAACTACTTAACGTAACTGGCCTTAGTAAATGAAGGCCTGGAACCTGGACATTTGTTAACAAAGGTATGAACAAATGAAGTAGATGTTTCAGGGTTAATATTTTCTGCCTCAGGTCGAGGAAGGTAGAAAGGTACTGCTATTAAGCTTGGTCTTGAGAGAAGATGTGAAGGAAAGGGGGAAGGACTGTTTAGATTAGGGTAATACACTACCCTCAGAAAAGAGTTCAGGTAGATTGTATTCTTGTATTCAGTAAGAGACTCATCATGTTCATTCACATAGTACATAAGTGATAAGAGGAATGTCAAAATGGAAAGTATCTGCTTTCTCCACTCATTGTTCTGGACTACTAACCTAGTGCTTCTCCAGCTAAAGGTTTCCTTATGAAAAGGTGTATTGGAAAGATCATAATTCTGAAGGTATAGTGATATATTTGGGAATCTGTGCTAGCTTCTAGAGATGCGCTTTTTTTTCCCCAACAAAGGAAAGAGGTCAAATAGGGACTAGGGATCCGGGGATACTTGCACATGTGCTGAGCTTATCTCTTTTTGTGCCTGTTGGGTTGGTTCAATTCCACTCAAGCAACAATTATGAAGGGCTGATTATACACGTGACATAGAGAAGGGCAGCCCACAGCCTGATGAGTCACCAGGCAAAGGACGTGGAACTGTTAGGAAAGAGCTTTGGCACATGGGTCTGCAGGAAATGAGTGATGGGAAATCAGAGGAACTGGAAAGGACTTCTCCTGGAAGGGGCAGTTTAGTTGGACCTTGAATGAAAGGACCAGGAGGGAGGGAAAAGCAAACCTGATGAAGGGAATGGCCCAAGGGGAAGCACAGGAGCACAACATGCACACGTTGATAGGAAGGACAGACCCATGGGCCATGGTATGAGCTGTCCACGGGGAGCTGAAGGACACACTGAACGGGAACTAAGGTCTCATAAAACTCTCCCTGCTTTGGGAAAGAACTTCTTGATACTTAAAAACATATTAAATGGACCCACAGGAAACAAAGACACTAATTCAAAAGGACACCTGTACTCTGATGTTTGTTGCAGCAGTATTTACAATAGCCAGGATATGGAAATAACCCAAATGCCCCCAAACAGACGGATGGATCAGAAAGTTGTGGTATATGTACACAGTGGAATATTATTCAGCAATCAAAAAGGACAGATTTGATTCTTTGTGGTAACATGGATGGACCTAGAAGGAATCATTCTAGCGGAAATAAGTCAGAAAGAAAAAGAGAAATACTGGATGATCTAATCTATATGCAGGATATAGGGAAATGAAACAAACAAAGGACAAGCAAAACCTAAAATTAACAAACTGTCAGTAGAACTGAAACAGAGCAAGATAGGGGGGAGTGGGGTAAAATTGGGGAGAGATGAGCATAAGATGATGGTTCATGAATGACAAGGTGGTGGGAGTACCTAGGGTATACAATGGTTTAAATTATATATGTATGTGCAAACAATTTAGACAAAATAAAGTAAATAAAAACATCTTAATTCCTAAACCATATCCTGAGACTTAATGTGGGATTTCAAGTGTGTATCTGGTCTTGTTCCAACCTTTATTCTTGTCCCAAGAATAAATGAATGGCTGATTGAAATCAACAAGGCAAGCCAAACATGTTCATTGAGGCTAATGGAATGAAAAACAGAATGGTGTAGAATAAAACTGAGAGCGGGCTTCCTAAAGACGTAGAATAAAACTGTATTTAAAAGAATGAGTTCAGGTTCAGTCACAATCATCATAGGATGATTCAGTGGGTCAGGAAGTAAAAAAATCAACTTTTATCTTGTTGTTCTATGTTGAAACTTTGTTAATTGGTCTTTAAATTAAAACTAATTAAATGAACACACCCAAGTTAAAGAAAGGCACACTTATGTGATGCATGTCTTAGAGGGTAAGTTTGGTTTAGTACTCTGTTATTCTTGGACTGGCAGGTTGAAGGCTGCCCCCTTATGAAAATAACTTCATAAATATTTAAACGATGATTCATTGTTTAAGAGTGGAAGTATGTACTTTTATGTTTTTCATCTGAAGGCTCAGGAAATCATTTAGTAGACACAATTAGGTTAGTCAATGCCCATTCATCAGATATTTAGACTGAGTCCCTATTATACTTGGTATTGTGTTGGCAGGAGGAAGAGATCTGTACAGTCTCTATGGGTAGAATTCCATGAGTTTGCTTAAGATTCTCTGTTAGAAGATCCAAAAAAAACTAAGGAATCGTTTTAAAGTATTATGTGAGGATATGTAATTTTATTAGCCACATACATGAATACATAGTAGAGGAAGTGTTGGGGAAAAAAAATCACAGCCTTGCAGTATTCCAAGATAAAAATCCAAGATATCTTTAGCTTTTTTCTCTTCTTCAACAGCACCATTAATTCAATCTGTCCCCTAAGTCCTGCTGAAGCGTCACACGTGCACTCCTCTTCCCTCTGCTTTGGGTTCAATGTGTATCAGAGGGCTTCAAAGTAAGTTCTAAGCATCCTTGAAGCCCTTTTAGAGCATCTGTGAGATCAAAGTAGCTTTATAGTGAGAGTGAAGTACTATTTTCTTCCTTCACACTCAATGTTTATGGAGTAGAAAGTGGCATTTTTCAGAATTGAGAGAAACTATGTCACGTCTCTGATGGTTTAATGAATACATGTTTTTGTATTTAAAAGTTTTTAAATTAATTTCTTTTTACTGATTGCACACACACACAGTTATATTTTTTACGTCATCATTGCATACTCTAGGTTCTCCCACTACCATGTCACCCATGCACAGTTATCTTAATCTCTTCTGCTAACCCATTCCCTAATTTTATACTCTTCTCGTTTGCTGTATGCTTTAGCTCTGTTGCCAGTTTGTTAGCGTTAACTTTTTCTTGTCCTTTGTTTTCCCTATATCCCACATATAAGTGAGACCATCTGGTATTTCTCTTTTTCTTTCCAGCTCATTTCTACTAGCAAGATTACTCCTTGTTCCATCCACATTGCCGCAAATGACATGTTTGTCTTTTTGAGTGGTGAATAATATGCCTTTGTATAAATATACCACAACTTTTTGATCCATTTGTCTATTTTGGGGCATTTGGATTGTTTTCATGTCCTGGCTATTGTAAATAGTGATGCAATAAACAGAGAAGTACAGGTGTCTTTTTGGATTAGTGTTTTGGTGTCCTTTGGGTAGATTCCCAGAAATGGAATTGTTGATTGAATGGTAGTTCCATCTTCATAGTTTGAAGGTCCTCCAGACAGCTTTTCACAGTGGTTGGACCAGTTTGCATTTTCACCAGCAATGTGAAAGTGTTCTTTTTTCTCCACATCCGTGCCATCATGTGTGGTTGCACGTTTACTTTGATATGGGCCACTCTTACTGGTGTGAGGTGGTATCTCATTGTGGTTTTGATTTGCAGTTTCCTAATTACAAGTGATGTTGAACATTTTTTCATATGCTTATTGGCTATTTGTATTTCTCATTTTTATATTCTTGCATTTTAGGATTTTCTCAGTGCTAATTTATATAAAGTACATATATAGGTATAACCTACATAAATGAAAGCTCCTTGAGTTTCTGGTAATCTTCAGTAGAGAGCGGTCTTGAAAATACTAATTATGAGAACCCCTGGCCTAGATAACCTGGTCTAACTGAACTTTCTGCTTCTCATGCTCCTTTGTCTCAACCTTCACCTGATTATCTCTTATTTGTCCTCCAGACTGACCACAGCCATCCTTCTGAAACAGGTTTAATACTTGGAAACTTCCAACACCTTCACAAATTTTATGACACCATAGATGTCAACTTAAGGGCTATCACATTCTGACCTAAGTTTCCCTTTCCAGTTCTGCTTGTGAACATCTACCATATCACTTACATATTACATTAAGAACTAAAGGTGAAAGAAGACAAGAAATCCTTGGATACCTTTTCCTAGTTCTTTCACAGTCAAAATAAAGTATTGCCATTTTCAGCATGATTCACAATAACGAAGAAGAATAAACAATTTAAATATCCATTGACTAATGAATGGATGAACTATGGCATAAACACAACAAAATGCTATTCAGTCTTTAAAAAGAAAGGTATACTGTAATATTTGATAACATGATGAACCAGGACATTATGCTAAATAAAATAAGGCAGAAAGACAAATATTGTAATAGTCTACTTCATGAGTTATCTAAAATAATCAAATCTATGGAATCAAAAAGTAGAATACAGATTGTCATGGGTGGGTGGGAGAGAGAAATGGGGAATTGCTACTCAACCAGCAACAATTTTCAGTCAAACACGAGTGAGTTCCAGAGAGCTGCAATACAACATCGTATTTAGAGTCAATAATACTCTCTTTTGTCCTTCAATATTTCCTGAAGGTCTACCTTCAGGATTATTCAGTATTCCTACCCAATAAAAAAATAGAAAAAAATCAAATAATTGCTCCAAATAAACTACTTCAGAATTAGTGTTTTCAGAGCAGTGTTTACACTTTTGTCATTTACTGTAATTTGAGTTGCTCTGTCTCTATTCCTTGAAAGTGAGTTCCTTGGGAACAAAGATATGGTCTTAGTCATTCATGCAACGCCTCTGAACTATAAATGCTTTGCTTCGCTATGCTTTTTAGATTTTTAAAAAAGGTATTTTGTTGGCTAAAGGAATGAATACATCCTTGCAGTAACTAAATTCTATTATCTATACATGTGAGCAGTTTGTAGTAGGTATGGATGAATTATTTTCAGATTGAGTTCTTAACCTACTTGCCTTCTGAAATGTATATGCAAATTAACCTAATTATCTGTAGACATTCCTAGGTGTGCATAAAATAGCAGTGCTCAACCCAGTTATCCACTTTGTTCATTGAACTAGGTACTACATGGTTTTTCCAATCACATGTACATCCTCCAAAGTGACTCTAAAGAGTTACCACTGCTGAGGTTATTAAAAAGGTGTCATAGACTCTGGGTTTGAATGACAGTTTATTTCACTCCACTCCACTCCATTCCATCCCACCCCACCCCCCCATCCCATCCCATCCCATCCCATTCCATTTCATTCCATTCCAATTCATTCCACAGCAGCCACTGAGGTAGCAGCATTGTAGATAGTGGCGGATATGCAGATACATTCTACCTTTGAGACCTTCACAAGCTAATATGGAAAACAAAGATAAACACAGTTCACTGTGATAAGGACAACAATAGGAGAGATAGGACCCCAAGAGATTAATTCTCTCCAATGGAATGGAGGTGAGGTTATGGTGAGGAGGCGTTCTTCAGAGAATGTGGCCCTCAAGCCAGGATGTTGAGGCGGAATTGGCAGCTTTTTGGATGGAATGGGGGTGGAGGGAAGAAAGAGGCAGACACTGTGGTTTAGAGCAAACCCTCAGAGGGGTGTGAGTAGCAGTGAGTCTTGAGAGCTTGGAGGTTTCACTTTTCATGTTTGGACTTGATCCTGCAAGGGCTGAGGAATGACAAGGGAAGAACGCTTAAAGAACTTGGAGTCAGACCAGCAGCGCTGAACCAAGTGCCTGAGTGCCAAGGGGCCATACTCATTCAAACATGCAGGTTTTAGTGTATCTGGATGAATCAGTGACAGTATTTTAGATCTTATTTCCTATCATAGATGTTTTTAAAAAGAGGCATTTTTATCCTAAGGCTTTGCTTTGATGGGTGAATACTTATTGAGCTCCGATGATGGAAATGGAACATCTATGACCAAAACCAGGCTGCCTATCCTCAGGCATTGTGTATTCTGGCCATTGTCATCTGCAGTCCCATCTTGAGGGGTTGTGGGCAAACTGTACATATATTTGGGTGGAAGGGGATGCCAGTGAAGTTAGAACACACTAAGTTTCCTTTTTCGCCTAGGGAGGCTCCAAAGAAGGGCAGTCTTAGGTGGCAGGTGTTGGGTGAAAGTCACAGTGTGGCTGGCAGGTCAGAAGACCACTGAGAAAATATATGCTTTTCTCCTGATATCTTAGTGATATTTAAAAATACTCAGTTTTTTTTTTTTTTGCAACAGTATGGGACTTAAAGGGAAACTGAGAAGATAGGCTGGCGAGTTCTCCTACAACTCGCCCAACTCTTAACATCTTGCATTCTTAGAAGGGTGCAATTGCAATACCATTATTATTTACTCAAGTTCCCGGTTATTTAGCTCTCACTAGTTTTTTACCTGTCTATTTTGTTCTGTTCCAAGCATCCACCCAGGATATCATATCCCATTAGTTGTTGTATCTTTTAGGTCCTCTGGGCTATGAGAGCTTCTCAGACTTTCTTTGTTTGCGTTTTGAAGAAAGCAAGTAGCATGTCCTTCATTGGGATTTGCCCTAAGCTTTCCTCAGGAGTGGACTGGGGCCATGGGTTTTTAGGAAGAAGACCACAGCTGTGGAACACCACTCTTTATATCCAGGGCACCTGATGTGTTGACCTTGAACACCTGGCTGAGCTTGGTGGTCAGCTTTCTCTACTGTGGAATTACCCTTCCCCTAGCACCTGTGCTTTTTGGAAAAGAAACCTGTGTGTCAGGGTAGGGAGTGATAATCCCTCCCCTTCCTCCCACTCCCCTTCCCTTCCTCTCCCTCTTTCTTCCCTTCCCCTCCTCTTCCCTTCCCTTCCCCTCCCCTTCCCCTCCCCTCCATCCCC
>PVHY01023429.1:0-20954 GCA_004024945.1 Uropsilus gracilis
GAGGGGGAGAGGGGAGGGGGAGGGGAGGGTTGGTGTAAAGGCAGACTCTGCAGGGACTGAGGGGAGGCCCCAGGGCCAGGCAGCTCTGAAGACACAGGCAGATCTACTTTGCCTGGGGGTCAAGCAGGGTGCAGCTGGCCTGGTCCCTGGAGGTTGGGGTCTGACTGTGCGCATGGGGGGGGGCTCAGGCCCCGGTGGACTCTGCCTTGACACCAGGAGGGAGTCTTCCACTCCTACTTTATCTAAGAAATAAACAAATAAGTAAAGTACTCGGGAGAATGGCATCACCCATCCTCAGCCTCTAAAGATCTCCTTATTCTGCCTCTGCAGGAGCTGAAGGATACCTGTACAGCCTTCCCTATCTCCAGGCAGATTCTGCAGCCGACAATGGTGAGTCCTTGGCCTGCTCCATGACCTTCTGCTGGCTTGGCCCGTCCTGGGGGGTCTGGGGTGGCAGGAGGCGCAGCTTCTCTGCCTTCCTTGGGCTCCGCCCCAGGCCTGTCCTCTGGCCACCCTGAGGCTGCCTCTGGTCTCCTCCAGGGCCTGGCAGCTGCTCTGAAGACACCTGGGCCCTTAGCCCTGGGCCTGGCCCAGCCTTGTCTGGCTTGAATGGGGCAACTGCTCCAGCACTTTGGTGTCATGTCCAGCGGTGGCCAGTGAGGGGCGGTGGTGAGCATGTTCCTCACGGAGTGGGGCCTGCACACTCAGGTCACTCTGGCAGACCATGGATGCCAGGTCCTGGCTGGACCCCAGGCCACCTCTTGTCTCCCCCCACCCCCTCCTGTGACCCCATGGTCATCGTGCAGGACGGGGGGGGGGGACCCCCTCAGCAAACCAGCCCTGGGCTTCCCACCCCCCCCAGGCCCCGCCCTGAGAACACCTGACTGTCCTTCCATCGCCTAATCCTTGCATGGGGCTCCCCACAACCCGGCCACCTGCGCAAGGGGTCCCCGAGTCCATCCCTCCTCTGCGGCTGGCAGGGCCCGCACTCCCCTCTTGGGCGCTGATGGGTGCAGGGGCCAATAAAACACCTGTCAATCAAAACGTGGCTTAGGTACAAACCCCGCTGAAAACGGGCTCTCAGGGCCCCTCGGCGGCACCCGCGACCCAAGTGTGGGGAGAAATGACGCAACCGCCCCGGACAGCGCCGCCCCGGACAGCGCGCAGGAGCCCGAAGGTGAGACCGGCCCCCACGGTTCGGGTGGGCTTGGGGTCCCGCTGCGGGCAGGGGTGCAGCTGAGCGTGACTCGGGAGGGGCTGCAGGCCGAGGGCCGCTGCACCCCACGGAGCAGGAAGAAGCCTGGTATTTTGCTGGGGGCACGTGGAGACCAAGTGGGTGGGAAGAGCTAAGAGACCAGCGCGAGGGGCCCTGGAACCTCCCTGGGGAACAGCAGAAGCGAATGTCGAATGTCGAAGGAGGGGGCGGTGGTTACAGACCAAGGGGCGTCGTCATGGGAGAGGGCAGCCGTTGGCACAGCAGGCAGGTGGAGGCAGCAGGCTGGCACGGGCAGTAGGGGCAGCAGGTTGGCACGGGCAGGTGGGGGCAGCAGGCTGGCACGGGCAGGTGGGGGCAGCAGGCTGGCACGGGCAGTAGGGGCAGCAGGCTGGCACGGGCAGTAGGGGCAGCAGGCTGGCACGGGCAGGTGGGGGCAGCAGGCTGGCACGGGCAGTGGGGGCAGCAGGCTGGCACGGGCAGGTGGGGGCAGCAGGCTGGCACGGGCAGTGGGGGCAGCAGGCTGGCAGCAGGTAGACGCTGGCTCAGGCGTTGTCATTTCCTGTCCTCAGAGTCCTCTGGAGCCGCAGCCATCAAAGTGAGCGACAGCAGAGCTGGAGAGGAGAGCGCCCGCTCCGAGTCCTGTGAAGGAAACAGTAATTCGCCCCAGTTTTCTTTGCTTTCCTCTAGTAACAAAAGCCTTGCTTTCTTCTGGCTAAGCCTCCCCCAGCCCGCCCTTGCCAGTGCCCCTCAGACGCTTGTAAAGGTGGGAGCTGCAAGAGAAAAGGGAAGGCTCCCGGGTGGCAGCGAGAGGTGCCGCTCTCCTGGGGACACAGAGGGAAACTCTTCGTTGATTGCGTCTGGTCAGGTGCCGAGGTCCTGGACCGGGGCGGCCAAACCAACCTCTCTGCTCTCTGTCAAGTTGTAAAGAAGGAGGAGCTGCTTTGGGGCCCAGAAGATGAAGCGCAACCCCAGTCAGCAACCAGCTGTAACCAGGCCCCGGACGTAATAGGTGAGACTGGCCGAAAGGATGTGTAATGCGAATCCAGATGCTGGCCAGGCCTGGGGCGATTCAGCAGGGTCCACGGAGTCTTCCCGGTGGCCCTGGACAGAGGCACGGGGTGGGGGGCGCAACTAGCACCTTACGTGGTGAGTTTAGCAAAAGCCACTTCCCAGGAGCCAGGAAAACAAGAGCGAAAGAAACGCTCAGTAGCAGCATCGATGTCTGAGAGACTATTTCTAGGGCAGGAAAAGACTATCCGGGGTGGGCGTTGAGGAGAAAGGAGAAGATAACTGACCCGAGATATTTGCGAGTAGCTGGAGAAAGAAATAACAGGGACAAAGGGACGGGTCAAGAGATAGCGTCTGGAGAGAGACATCGGTCTAGAAGATGGGCCTGGTGAGAGGAGAGTGAAGAAATGGAAGGAGAATGAAGGAGAAAGGTAGACAGAGCGCAGGTTGGGGGAGAGAATGAGGGTGGAGGGCAGAATGAGAATGAGAATGGAGGCGAGTTAGCATGAGGAGTAGGTAGCAGGTGTGGAGCGCAGGGTGGGCGAAGAGGTGTGTTGGAGGTGGAGAGAGGAAGGCGAGTGAAGGGGAGAAGAAAGGTTGTTTGAGAGCAAAGGCGAAAGGGCGTTGAAGGTAAACTTTGGAGGTAGAAGGGAAGAAGGAGTCAGAGGCAGTTGGGAGGGAGAACTGGGAGGTGGCCCAAGGGTGAGGTTAGGAGGTAAAGCAAGACTAGAGGCAAGAGGGAGGGAGAGTGAGGATGGGAGTAGGATGAAAGTGGAGGCTGCAGGTTGCATGAGGGTGGAGGTCAGAGGAGAATGAGAAGGCAGGAGGTAGCTTGAGGGCCAAGGAAAGAGTAGCTTGAAGGTGGGGAGCAAGGGTGGAGGTAGGAGAAGGAAGAATGAGGCAAGGGTAGGAGGTAGGTGAGACGGGGTAAGAGGTCAAGTGAGGGTGGAGTTGAGCATGATGGAAACAGGTAGAATGCAGTAGGTCTTCCTAGTGTTCTCATGTGGGGCTCCCTGCTGGGTGTGTTCCTGGGTTCCTAGTGGATTTTACTTCTCTCCACAGTCATCAAGAGTGAAGACTCCAGTGAAGGAGAGGAGTTTCCAGAACCCTCCACCTCAACACTGCCAAGGGAGCCTGGTAAGGAAACGAGGATCAAAGCTGGGCCACAGGAATCAGAATTAAGAGCTTCTGTTTCCTGGGGTGTCTTATTGTGAACCTGATCGCCACGGTGACTTAGTTTATCCTGAAATACAGGCTTGACATTTATTGTACTTTGAATTTGGGGAAAATAGAGAGAAAAAATCATTACGTTTTCTCTCGGTGTTGTTTGGTGGGCTTATTAGGAATCAACACATGTGCCCTATACTGATGCCATTGTAGAAATAGGCAAGCAAAGTAATGAGTTCATTTTAAAACTAACTGGTTGCTGTACCTATGGAAGTGGTGTTGGGTTTACAGTGATTTCTGCAGAGAAAAAGCTAGATATTCCTGTTTGGCTTGATTATCTCACAATCTGAAGACAAACTTTGAATCTTACCAGAAGAGCTCATCCTCTGTCCAACAGTGTTAAGACTTCACATAGAATATTCTGAAACCCAAGGTCTTGGTTTTGGCAGAGAAGTTCAACAAGTTATTGGTTTTTTGGAGGACCTTTGCAACCAATATCTTACTCTTTCTTTATAGCAGCTTTATGGGATAAGGGGGGGGGGCATCACTGACCATGTTTCTAGATGAGAAAACTCAGCCATACACACTGGTTAAGGTCTGCAAAGTCACTGGAGATAAAGGTGAAAACAGTACTCCTTTCCCGGACTCTGTGCTATGTCCTTTGCAAAATTAGAGTTCCAAATGGTCATCAGAATGCCATTTCCTCAACCCTATCTGCAGCACAAGATGTGTCGCTCTTCGTATAAAGTTGGTTTGTTTCCCCTTCCTACTTTCTGGGGACGGAATATGAGGAAAGTGCTTATTTAGGGAGCACACCAGGAAAAGACCCAAGAATGGATGGAAAGGACACTTGTTCTTGATATGACAAAGGAATTACTAGTGAGTTTTACTCATCTAATCGCTCACTTCATCGACCAAAGTGTAATGTAGGCTTGCTTCCTACATTTGTGGAGTCCGCATTCTGTGTCTTGTTCTAGACAGACTGTCCGAGCAGTAGCTCTGGAACATGGTGCAGACTCCAGCATTTATTTCCCTATTCGTAAATGGTGCAAGAGGGTATCGGGTTGGGGGGCTAGGTAGAGAAGCCCCCTATCTTCAACAGGGGACCTCCCAGGCTTCCCACATGAGAAGGAACAGAGATGAGTGACGTGTGAAGTAGCAAGTTGAAAGTTGAAGGGTAAGAAGTGGAAGAGAGAGAAGGGTAGGAAGGGAAGGGTCAGCAGAGCGAGGTTGCCTTTTGCTGGTGGTGACAGGACACGGGGTAGCAATAGTCACAGAGCAGGTGTCTTAGAAGGCCAAGGCAGGTGGCCTGGGTGGAGACCAGACATGCATGGGTAGTCAAGGTCTTGCCAAGTTTTCTTTTTTCTATAATTTTGTTTTTTAATTAATTGTGTATATATATATATTTGCATCATTGTCTACCGCGAGGTTCTCCCACCACCTTAACACCTGTGAGCCATCTTGATCTCTTGTGTCCATCCTGCCTTTTCCCTCCTCCCCCTCTCTCGCTCTATGCTTCAGTTCTGTTGACAGGTTTAAATTTTTCTTGTCTGTTTGTTTTCCCTCTATCCCACATATAAGTGAGACCATTCAGTATTTCACTTTTTCTTTCTGGCTTATTACTGCTAACATTATTCCTTCTAGCTCCATCCATGTTGCTCCAAATGACATGTTTGTTTTCTTGATTAATGAATAATATTCCGTCAGGTACATAGACCACAGCTTTCTGTACCATTCGTCTGTTTTGGGGCATTTGGGTTGTTTACATATCCTGACTATTGTAAATAGTGCTGCAATAAACTTCCAGGTACAGGTGTCCTTTTGAATTGTGTTTTTGTGTCCTTTGGGTAGATTCCCAGTAGTGGGATTGCTGGATCGAATTCCATTTTCAGTAGTTTGAGGGTCCTCCACACAGCTTTCCATAGTGGCTGGACCAGTGTACATTCCTACTAGCAGCGTAAGAGTGTTACTTTCTCTCCACATCCATGCCAACACTTGTTGTTGCCCTTTTTATTAATATGGGCCATTCTGACTGGTGTGAGATGGTATCTCAGTGTAGTTTTGATTTGCATTTCCCTGAGTATTAGTGATCTTGACCTTTTTTTTCATATGCTTATTGGCATATGTATTTTTTCATATGCCTATTGGCATTTGTATTTCTGATTCCATTTTTTTATACGTGTCTTCCTTTGCTATAGAAGCTTTATCCAAAGTTTTGGCATACCCTTTAAAACAGACAAATTTTCTGGGATTTCAGATGCTATGCATTGCACACTTTCCTGAAGCAGGCTGGACTAGTCTCTACACATCTTTTTTTTTTTTTTTAATTCAGTGGCACAAGTGATGCAAGTTGATTTTCACTCACCTACACAGGATAAAGTAGTTTCCAGGGGTGGCAGGGTCCTCCATGCCACATGATTGAAGGCACAGGTGATGAGGCTCTGACATCTTGGAAATGTTGCTTCCACAGCCTACCTGAGTATGAGAAAGAGACTAGAGATGAGTGGGAATGGTAAAAAGGGTCAACATGGGGACAGACAGAGGGATTGGTATCCATAGCAACATGATCCCTGTCCTTGGGGGTGGTTCCTAGAGATCCTGGCCTGCAGGTCCAGTAATACCACAAGTGGCTAGGAAGTAAAAGTATCCCTACTGCTCCTACATGAACTTCCCTTTTCCAGAAATCTTTTTGAAGAGCTCCACACTGGCTTGGTTCCTGGCACAGGATGAGACAGTACAGGGATTTCCTTTCTCCCCACAGAGCTCGGCAGTGGTGACACTTCAGAATTCACTGCAGAAGAACCTATGGCAACTTGCAGCTCAGTTGTAAGAAGTGGATCAGGTAATGAAGGTTAGGATGCCAGCCTGGGTCTGCAGAATGTCTGGGACCTGAATTAAAAGCTATTATTTCCAGATGCATTTTATTCTGAGCACCTTAAAGACCATGTACCCAGTTAATCTTGGGGACTGCTTTTCAGCTCAATCTAGGCAACTGGGCAAGGCAGAGAGTTATTATGAACCCATGTTGAACAGGATAATTTCTATTCATAAAATGTGTGATGATGTATTGTTGCTGTAGATGGAATGAATATCAAAATGGTACCTTTTAAAATACCTGTCATAGACTGCCCAACACAAAGTTAAGAATGAAAACCTACCAACACATTTACCATATCCCAGGAACACAGTCCCTCACCCAGTAAAAACACATTGCTACAGAAAAGGAAGAAACCAATGGACTTAGCATAGATCAACAAACATCAAAGAGAGAGGAGTCAGAGTGAACAGAGAGGGTATCAGGGGGAGGGGAAGGCAATCCAATAATTGATGAGTGATGTAAGAAATTAAGTAAATAATAATTTAAAAATATCTTAAGTAGAAATGCATTTAATACTCTTAAATATATAACAGCCTAATCTACCTTCAATATGCTCAAAACAGTTTCATTAGCCTACAATTAAACAAAACCATCTAACACACGCACACAAAAAGTAAAATACCTGTCATGCTCACGATGCCAACATTTAGAATCTATAATATATTGGTTGGTACGCATGCCATTTGTGATTGTAAAGCCTCACAAGACAGAAATCATATCAACACTTGCAAAGTTTAGTACAGTTTTTGACAGATGTCCACCACATTATAATTGGATGATAGCATGTTATTTTAAAGAACATCACCAAATAATATCTTTCTTTGTCATCACAAAATCCCCAAGACTTAGGCAGACTAACTCGTGCTGCACACAGAAAATAGACAAAAAGGGTTAAAAAGATAACTGTTAATTTGTAACAGGCAAGAAACTCAAAGTCCAAAGAGATGGTGCAAGGGAGCTGGTGTAGTCACAAGTGATTGTATCAGCTCCGGACACAGGAAAACCTATTTAGCAACAGTAAATAAGTGTGTGTGATCATATATATATATATATATATATATATATATATATATATATATATATATATATATATATACACACACACACATGTATGTGTACGTGTGTAAATATACACACACATAGGCATATGTATATATACAGATATTATTGGCTATATAGTCAGCAATATTAGTTATATATTAGAAATATAGAGATTGATCTAAAAATCATAAAGAAACAGATGGGAGCAATGGAGCTAGCTATGCAAAATACCTAGACTGATAGAGTCAAAATGGAACAGAGATTGAGTGCACTGTTGATAAAAAGGGGGAAAAAGCCACCCAGGATACAACAGAAATCATGGAAAGAGAAACTCACAGAAGCAAAGCAATAGAGATAGACATATTCAAGTTATGGTAAAGGGCAGAAATAGGAGAAGAGAGGGGGTAAGATGTAGGTTGGAGAAACATTGAGATGACAACAATGAAAAAATAGTAATACAGATATATTGTAAATGAAAAAAAGGTATAGCTATGTAAAAGGAGACAGCACAACTCTGTTTTGAGACATAGTCAGCAGAGTAGGTGTATTCTTTTTCTCAATTCGTATGAGCTGTGAACAGAGGTTGTCACGACATCAAAGTGGGCTCCTGGTCAGCATGCATTGTCTGTCACTGTGAATTCAGAGCTCCTGAAATGATTGGAGGATGAGTCAGAAAATGTCCATCCATTTATGTGTGATAGAGCAGTCAGTCTTAGTATGGATGTTCAGTTACCCTTTTCCTGTCTACACAGAGGAAATACATTGCTTTTCTTACCCCTCCCCTCAAACATTGCATACGCGCACACACACAAGGAACCCAGACTCATGCACATGGTCCGAAGCATGCACAGATTTGAGCTACTTTCAGAAGGTGTGAGGGAGGCAAGGGGGGAGAAGAATGGGCTTCTGAGTGGAGAGAAGTGGCGCTGAGTGGATAATGGAAGGAGGGAGAATGTGAACTCAGGTGGGGTCTCCAAGTGAGAATTTAGCTGAGAAGGTTTCAGGTTTCCCTACGTGGATGTAGAAGTTCATTGTCACCAGATTGGAGACCTTTGTAGAGAAGAGCTATGACTTTCAAGCTACCTTCCAGCAGTTGTACCAGAAACATGTTAATCAGGTCCATGACTGACTAGCAGGTCTATAGTGAAGAAAATCCACAGGGATCTGGCAAAAATATAGTTAGGTCAACAATATATTTGATCAGTGTTAAAAGAACAGGCGCTGGGGGTAGTGAACTTTGTTACCTGTGAGATGAAGCTAAATATAGATGAAGAAAATAGAAAAGATTGTCAAATTACCAAAATACCAAATCAGATTAAGAGAAACAGACTAGAAGCAAAGAGAAATTAGAAAGGAAGTGGCTAGAAAGAGGATTACTTCAAGAAAATAAGATTGGCCATAGAATAAGTAGAGGTAATAGAGAGTAATTGGGGGAAGGATTTAATAAGTGGAGATTAAAGGTTCAGCAGAAGGAAAAGTATGGAGAGGAAGTTGAAAGGAACATAGCAGAGAGAGTGAGCAGTGTAGAAAGAAGAGAGGTGAGATGGAAATTTGTGGAGTCTGAGATGCTCACAGGACAAATGCCACTTTTGCCCATGGTGGGGTAAGGGAATGTTTCAACATAGCCATGAGTTTTCAGGAAAAATGCCCCCAGATATTCGGTGTCCTACTTAACTCACCCAGATTACAGGACTTTACCCACTCTTATGGCTTCAGTCACCATTCACAACCTGAGGGTTACTATATCACAACCTGAGGGTCCTCATTCATTCAAAGCAGAATGACCTGTGACCAAGGTTCTGACCAAACTTTTTCCACTTAGATGCTTCTCGAGACTTTCAAACTAAACACTTTCAAAGTTGAGCACACCATGTTTATCCCTACAGTTAGCATCTTCTCCCTCAGTGCTCTGTGTTTCTAAAACACTTCGTTGTTCCATTCTTTCAAGTTTTAATTCTCAGCAACACCATGACTGTGCCATCTCCTCAATCAATGTACCCATTCTGTATGATCTTTCTTTAAAATATATACAATCTGTCCATTACTCTCCTACCCAATGCTTCCACTCCATCCATATGCAGGTGGCTTCTCACTTGAACTCAAGCTATGTGCTCTTATTTGACCTTCTTCTAGTCTTGTTTCCACCATTGACCTTACAAAAATTGCATTTTTGTAAATATGTCCATGCTCCTCTCCTACATGAAATCCAGTGTCCATTAGGTTAAGTCATTTCTTGTTTGTGTGACCTCCAAAGCCATCTATCTTGGGGTTCCTGCCTCTTCTCCTTCCCCACCATTCACTCTCTCACTCCAAGTTTGAACACCCAGAAGAACTCCCTTTGGTTACTTTTATTCTCAGAATCTAGGCCTTTGCGCATACTTCTCAATCCACTGGGCATATTTTCTTGGCCTCCTTCTCCCTTAATCTTGCCCACTCCTCCTTCCATACTTCATTTTCTGGAAGACACCCTTCTCACTAATGGAGCTAGTTCTTCCGCCCTTGATGTCCCCTCTTTGGTCATGCGCTAACATGTCTGTGCATTACAATCTGTTCACTTATTTATGTGTCAATGACTGACTTGCTTTTAAGAGCAACAAGTACTGATACTTCACTTGTCTTATTCCCTGCATTATTGTCAGTCCCAATCTTGGTACATGAGGAAAACTTAGCAAATTTGTTGAGTGAGTGAAAATATTGTTCATTGTCTGTATTCCAACATTTGGAAACTTATTTGGTAAAAGTTCACTTATTATAGTATTTATATAGACTATTTTAGGTAAATATTTTAAGAGTTGGAACCTACATCTACCTATCTGTGTATGCATGCAAGTATTATAGATAGTATTTCTGGAAAAGAATAGCATCACATGAAAGTAAGTGCACTATTCTATAAAAATGTCATCCATGAATGAGTGGGTGAAGCATGTCAATAAAAAATAGAGAAACAAAGATACAGATTGTGGCAAAGAGAAAAAAGATGACATTCCGATTAAAAGTAAAGGACAGAGACAAAGAGGAGCAACAAAAGAAAAAGATTCCAATGACAGAGTCATTCTTTGTTGTGGAAGCAGGGCAAGGAGGAGGGTTGAAAGGGGGGAGGGAACATGAAAATCCTTTGCAAATCATAACTTAGGAGCAGAGCTACATGGACCTGAAAGTGAGAGGTGCTGTTGCATTATGTGTTCTTCAGAAGGTGTGTCCAGTGGTCCAGAGGAAAGGGCTGAAAGACACCAAGCACCTGACCGCAGAGGTAAGACCACTCAGGGTCCTGTGGGGGAGGAAGGTCAGCTGGTGGCTCAGATGTGGCTGTGGCAGGTGATCAAAGAGAACAAGAAGCAGCTCACCCTGAGGGAAGGAGCCTGTTCCAATCCATAGAACGCTGGTGGGCACCTAGTGTTGAGTTTATGAAAAGCGATGACTTTTTCCCCGGATAGGTAGCAGGCAGTTTGTCTCTTGAGTTCTTTCCAGGGCAGCGAGAGAATGGACTCTGTGATCTATCAGCAGAGACCCTTCTGTGGATAAGGGTTCTATGGATTGATAGAACAAGTGTTCGCTGACTTTCATGAATAGGATTTTATTTAATCGTCAAAAAAAAAATGTAAAATCTGCAGAGAGTAATGGTTGCTATCCCTTTTGTTTCGTAGAGGAGGGAACTGGTGCATTTAAGGGATTAAGAGTTTCTTCCACCTCAGAGAAATAAAAACCATAGACATCACCTCAGTGGCGTCTGATTCCTTTTGAAGGAAGGCGGAAATGCCACTCAGAACAGCCTCATAGACCCAAGCCTGGGAAGCGTGAATTGTCCTTGGATTTGAAACTTTTATTGATCAGTAACTGTTTTCTCACCATCACCTGTTGCTTTCCAGAGACCACGGAGAATGGAGGCCAACACTGTGGGATAAGAAGTAAGAGTGACTAAGAATTGACTTTATGTTACAAATGAACTCCTTTTAATGCTAAATTTATTATCATTATTTTCTATACCTTTTCTATACCTTTTGCTCAAGGCAAAAGTGAAAGCTTTTTAAAAGAATATTTATTCAAAATACTCATATCTTCATGTCATTTTTTATTCTGATTTTAAAATGTTTCTTGTAAGCATTGATGTCCCCTGGAATTCTAGGCTTATATTTCGTAATATATTTTTATCTAAAGAGGATCATTCTAGGCATACCTTTCCTTTCCTGGCTCTTTAAAATTCATGTATCATAACTAGACAATAACAACATTGAATATTTTTAGCAGAACTATAAAAATCTTAGTAGTCACTGTTTGAAATACACTGTTCTCATTTGTTTCAGTCTTGGTCTTCTTCCGGGTAGAACTCTGCCTGGGAATGCTGTGGGTGTGTTTCCTGCTGTGATCAGTGTGTCTCCTGCTTACAATGCTGAATGAATATCAGAGCCCTTATTTGCTCTACATATTGCATCTTGTTAGTTATCGATGGTGCTGCATTTTATCCCATATGGTTTTTAAGGGAGTTTGTAAGTGGGTTCTTTGGTCCTAGATAAGTCAAGCTTTTAGGCAATCAAGTTTGTCAGCGTTTGGTTTTCTGGTTCTTTTGATGTTTCTGTTACGTTTACAATAGTTGTCACTAGCTAAAGATTTTTAAAATATCATTTTGTATTTGACTCTAGAATATTTGAAGTTCCTGAAGTTTAATGATCTGTAATCCTGAGGGTTTTGCTTCTTTGTGCATATGGGTGGGGATTTTAAAAATTCTTCCTCTCCTGTCACTATAGATTAAATCATCGCTTTGCTCACACAGTCCCTGTTGTAGGCTTTTGGAGTTTCGTTTTTTGCATCCGAAAGATCATAGAAGAGAAAAGAGGACTCAGAGGTAGCATCAGCCTGGTGACTTGCTGGGGGTGAATTTTGGAACCTACTCAGGAGGATTTTCTTTCCCCATCTCCTTCCTTCTGATTAGAGAGGCAGCGGATTTGTCAACTTACTTGGGGAAAATGGATACCTTCCTCCATTTATTCATGTCTTAATAAATCATCGTGTAATATAAATAATGTGATATAGATCGATCTGTGTGCCTAGGGAAGTCCACAAGTCTAGGGTTTACCCAGAAGGATGTGATCCCTGAGCTTTGAGTCCTCCTAACCAGGAGGCTCTGTGCACTAAACTAACTGAGCAAAGACTTCACTGCCTCCATAGCCAAAACACAGACTGAGGTGGGGGAAGAATGAAATCATCTATTCAGAGTGTGTCCCCATGAGACAATGACAAATAGACAATTGTCCCAATGGCAATGAAACAATTCTCATGGTCTCTCCTGTGATTTCTACTTGCTTAAAACTCTCTGGTGTGAATTACACTTCCTTTCATGTTCAAGGATTGACTCCTGGTGTCTTTTTGTTAGTGTTTGCTGTACCTACCTTTGTGGATACATTTGTTTTCAGCATTTTAATTTAGTTTTTGTTGTTGTTGTTGTTGTTGAGACTAGGTCTCGCTATTTTTGCCCGTGGAACCACAGGCTCTCGTGGCCCAGGGTACCACAGACTCAAGCAATCCCCAGCCTCAGCTTCCCAGGTAGCTGGGATTACAAGCGTGCATCACCACACCAAGCTATTTTTTTGGAACTAGGTCTCACTACAGGCCCCAAGCGGGACTCGAACCGTGATCCCTAGCCCTGGCCGCTTCATAGGCTGAAGTCTACAGGCACGAGCCACCATGCCTGGCCAACATTTTAATACAATTTTAAGTGAATCTCTCTTATATGATGAAAAGCTACATTTTCCTTTGTAATTCCATCTCAGAATCTCTTCTTTAAATAAGTGAGTTGACCTATTGCTTGGATCAAAACGATCTTGCTTCTGTTATATTATTTGCATCATATATTCTAATGTCTTAGATATTAAAAATGCCAACGTTCTGCATCATCTTCCATGCTTTTTTGTACATTACCTGTACTTCTTATACTTAAGAAGATCTGCATTTTTGCTTAGTAGTTCCAGCCAGGTGCGTGGCCACCAAGCTGAGACTAAGCCTCTCAACTTGACCTGCAGTTAACCCTGACCACGTAATTAAGTTCTAGCCAAAACTAATATTAGCAGGAAAAGTATTGAGCCACTTCTAGACCTTTCCCTTTGTAGAAATAGATGGTTGGTTCCCTGCTCACTCCCCATGTTTTCACTCGTTAGGACTATATGCCTCTGATATTTAGAAAGATTCACATTTTTGTTCTAATAATGACTCTTAGGATTGCTTTTATGTATCTCTGGTTCTCTATTGTTTAGTTCCCATTAATTTCCCACCCAGAAGTTTTTTTAAGTTAAATATGTACATTTGTACATTTTAAACCATGATATAACTGGTGTAAATCTATGGTGTCTACATGATGATAGGTAGGTAGGTAGGTAGATAAATAGAACTTTGTAGTTACTTTTCAGCTATAACATGTACTCTATACTTACTCCTTGGTTTGTCCAATAAGATCATGTGACTTCCAGCTATAAACCAGAAAATGACCTTATTCTACCAACCATAATTCCCCCTTCCTCCCATTTTGTTGTTGTTGTTATACTACCATTTCTATTTTGACAGAGCATCTACACTTAAAAATTCTTGTCTGTCACCTCCCCACTTTTACTTTACTCCTTTTGCAAAAGATTTTCTTGGTCAGGCATGGTGGCGCATGCCTATAATCCACATGCTGGGAGGCAAGAGGCCTGGGATCGCTTTAGTTCGTGGGTTTGAGACTACCTTGGGCAATAAAGTGAAACCTAGTCTCAAAAAAAAAGAAAAAGAAAAAGATTTTCTTGTCTGTCTTTGTTTGCTGAAATGGATCCGCAAGTCATTTTCTCAGTCAGGATTCACAGAAAAATATTTCCAGAATTTTCTTGTTCAAAAGTATTTATTTTTCATTCTTTAAATGTGAAAAATAACTTCCTTACTCCCTAATTTCTAGAAGTCTGTTACAGAGTTTTCTCCAATTTCCTGTGTCCTCAAATTTTGCTGTAGAAAATTCTATAACCTGTAAGATCTTCCTCCCTTGAAAATGATTTAGTTCTTTGCCTAGGCTGCCCATTCAAGTTCTTTGTCTTTAAAGATAAACATTTAGGGTCAATTTCTGTTATAATTTCAGAAATTTCTTTCTTGAATTTATCTTCAAGAACTTTTTCAGCCATTCTGTAGCCACACTTATTTAATGTTCTTCTTCGTGAACACTGCTCATCTGTTTTCTGTCTCTCATTGATTATTTTCTCTCTCATCTTTTCTAAATTTAATTTTATATATATATTTTACATCATCATCTACCCCAAGGTTCTCCCACCACCCCATCAGCTATGAATCATCTTAATCTCTTGTGCCCATCCCTCCCTGACTCTACCCTCCTCACCCCTCCTGCTCCATGCCTCAGGTCCGCTGACAGTTTTAATTTTTTCTTATCCATCATATAAGTGAGACCATCCTATATTTCTATTTTTCTTTCTGGCTTATTTCTGCCAACATGATTCCTTCTAACTCTGTCCATGTTATTGCAAATGGCATAAGTTTGTCTTTTTTGATGGATGAAGAATATTCCATTGTGTACATATACCGCAACTTTCTGACACGTTCGTCTGTTTGGGCTGCTTCCAGATCCTGGCTAATATAAATAAAATAGTGCTGCAATAAATATCCAAGTACAGGTGTCCTTATGAATTAGTGTTTTTGTGTCCTTTGGGTAGATTCCTAGCAGTGGGATCGCTGAATCTAATGGTAGTTCCATTTTCAGCAATTTGGGGGTCCTCCGCACAGCTTTTCATCGTCGCTGGACCAGTTAGCACTTCCACCTGCAATGTAAGAGTGTTCCTTTCTCGCCACATCCATTTGTTGTTGCCCTTTCTTCCTTTTTCCTGTGAACTGTTCTTACTGGTTCTCTCTCATCTTTATTCATTTTTCTTGAACATCCTTTTTTCTTCTACTTTCTACATGGTTCACTTTTATTTTAGAAGCATCATTCTGTGATGTGTTGTTTTTCCTTCTACTTCTCTCTTAAATTCTTAATCTGAAGTTTATATTATAGTGTTAGTTTTTCTTTCTTTCTTTCTTTCTTTTTTTTTTTTTTTGAGACTAGGTCTTGCTAGGTTGCCAGGGTAATCCCAACCTGGGAACTCAAGTGACCCCTAGCCTCAGCCTCCCAGGGCTGGGGTTACAGGCATGCACCACCATGCCTGACTATTTTGGGGGAGCTAGGTCTCGCTGTGTTGCCCAGGATAGTCTTGAACCCGTGGACTCAAGCAATTTCCAGCCTCAGCCTCCCAAGGCTGTGATTAAAGGCGCATGCCACTGCACCCAGCTTGAGTGTTAATTTTTCAAGGCAAACCTCTGAACTCCAGAGTGCATACCCTCCTGGAAATTTCTGATAGCATTTCACTGATTGCCTCCCTCCTACATTGCCCCCTCTCCTGCTGTCACCTTCAGCCTTACTTCAGCTGCTGTTTACATTTTCTTTTCTTTTCTTTTTTTTTTCTTTTTTTGAAACTAGGTATCGCTATTTTTGCCCGTGGAACCACAGGCTCACGTTGCCCGGGGTACCACAGACACAAGCAATCCCCAGCCTTAACTTCCCAGGTAGCTGGGATAACAGGCGCATGCCACCACGCCCAGCTATTTTTTGGGACTAGGTCTCACTGTGTTGCCCCGAGCGGGACTCGAACCACGATCCCTGACTCCAGCTACTTCATAGGCTGAAGCTTACAGGCACAAGCCACCGCGCCCGGCTCTTTCTTTTTCTTTTTTTTCTATTTTGATTTTTTGAATGTGAAAACCTCATGGAACTATGTAAAAGCAGATTGTAGAGGACTGAACCCATATACTGTCCAAATACAGCTTGTTTTGTTGTTGTTATTGTTAAAAAACAATTGTAACAAACAAGATGGCAGGTTGATAGCTAGGCATTAGCACCCTGAAAATGGAGTAAAGATTATAAAATAAAATACTTGAAAGCATGTAAAGCTTTAAATCTAAATGATTTTTCTTTTGACTTTAAGTAAAAAAATAGACTGCTATTTGCAAAAAACCAAATCCAAAACAGGCAAGAATAAACATCAGTATGCTCCCTTCTCTGCAGCAGCCCTGAAATGATAGACTTCATTAATGGTTATTTGGAAGAGCTTGAGAAAAATAAGTATTAGTTCATCTTTGAAGGTTTGGTAGAGCTTACTAGTGAAACCATCCAGTCCTTTTGCTTTTGGGGAGATTTTAATTACTGTTCCAATATCCTTGGAATTGATCTGTGCAAGTTTTCTATTTTTCCTGACTCGGTCTCAGAAGGTTATAGATATTTGAAACTTCTCCATCTCACCAATATTATTCAAGTTTCTGGCACATGAGCACTCATAATAATCTCAAAATTCTCTGAATTTCTAAAATGTCTGCTACAACTTCTCTGATTCTATTTATTTATCTCCCTTTTTATTCCTTGGTGAGCCTAGCTGGAGGTTTTTCTATTTTGTTTAACTTTTCAAAAAAATACTTTTTGGTTTGAGTCATCTTTTGGACTGTCTTTTTTATTTCTGTCACATTTATTTCTGCTCTGATTTTTATTGTTTCCATCCTTCTACTGACTTTTGGTTTTGTTTGTTCATCTTTTTCTCATTCCGTAAGATGAGAGATAAGATTATTTATTTGAGCTTTTTCTTTTCTTTTTTTTGTGAGACTAAGTCTCACTATTTTTGCCTGTGGAACCATTGCCCAGAGTACCACAGACTCAAGCAATTCCCAGCCTCAGCTTCCCAGATAGCTGGGATTACAGGTGTGCACCACCACACCCAGCTATATTTTTGGGACTAGGTCTCACTACTTGCCCCCAGCGGGACTCGAACCGTGATCCCTGACCCCGGCCACAGCTCCCTAGGCTGCCGCTTACAGGCATGCGCCACCATGCCCGGCTTGACTTGAGTTTTTTCTTGTTTCTTGATGTGGACCTGGCTTCCCTGTTAGTGTTCCTTTAGCTATGTCCCAGAGGTCCTGACAGGCTGTGTCCTCGTGTTGATTTGTCTTGAAGCATTTTCAATTTCTTCCTTGATTTCCTCACTGACCCAACAAGTCTTGCAGTTGCATGTTGTTCAACCTCCACATCTTAGTGGCCTTTTCCCTTTTCCTTTTCGTGGATGATTCCAATTAGATACCACAGTGATTAGAGAAGATACTTGACATGACTTCCATCTTTGTGTATTTATTGAGACTTGTTTTGTGACCCACTCTGTGGTCTAAGCTAGAGAATGTCTCATGTGCACTTGAGAAGAATGTCTCAGCTTAATCACAGCCTTGAAGCTGGCCAGTCTAGAGCAACTTTTAAGAAATTCTCATTTACTTCCCTGGGGCCTATATTTCCCCTTTTATTTGTTTAATATTAATAACCCTGCTTAGGATTCTTAATACCAATTTTACCATTTCTCCTCAGTGTTTCTCCACAATATCTTGTGCATGTTCTTTTCTTTTCTTTTATTTTTTTTGAGACTAGGTCTTGCTATTTTTGCCCATGGAACCACAGGCTCACATTGCCCGGGGTACCACGGACTCACGCAATCCCCAGCCTCAGCTTCCCAGGTAGCTAGGATTACAGGTGCATACCACCACGCTCAGCTATTTTTTGGGACTAGGTATCACTGTGTTGCCCCAAGCGGGACTTGAACTGCGATCCCTAGCCCCAGCCACTTCATAGGCTTAAGCTTACAGGCACGAGCCACCGTGCCCAGCTATATCTTGCACATGTTCTAAGGGCGATGCCTTATAGTATGGAATTAGGTAATGTGATTCCTCTTGGGATGGGAATCATCAGCTGGCTCATTTTATCTTGATGACATTAAAAAGAACTCTGACTGATTGTCATGGCCAAGACCCAGAAAATGAGGTAACATCATTAACCCAAAAGTTTCCCTCCCTGAAGGGAAGGTTCTGTTCTAGCCTCATCTTGCCATAATCTGCCTAAAGGAAAGATGATTCATGGTTGAGGATCTGAAGGAGATCAGGGAGTCTCCCCTAAGACCTTATATGATGATCTTTCATCTGGATCTCTATCAGAGGGACAATTCAGTATCTCTACTCAATCTATATTTTTAGCTAGGAGCATCCATTTCCTCATCAATAAAATGAAGATTGTATTAAAACCTGTATTACCCAAGTTGGCAGCCCAGAATGCCAGGCACAGAATGATGACCTTTATAAAGAAAGGACATCAACTGACTCCCCTGATTCCACTCAAAAACAGTTAAAAAAAACAAAAACAGCAGATCTATATGTGCAGATACACGTGACTCTTTTGGACACATAATTCAGAGGCACCTTTTTGTGAATTCTTTAGTCAACCCTTTGTGCCGTATTTAATCCTACAACTTTCAGAATTGGGGCCTTCATTTCTGTAAGCTCGCTTTCATGGGATCAGTTTTGAATCTTTGCATCATCTTCAACACAAGAATCTATTTTGTGACAGTTGTCTAACTGCCATGATGTCATGCTCAAGACCCCGTATTCTACATTATTGCCTGTCTCTTTAGTAAGGGAAATTCTCAGTGGCTTTAATTTGTATTTTTCCTTTCTGTACAATGAGAATTGTACCAGTCACTATTTGATCCGTTTGTTCTAAGGATGAAGTTAAAGGAGATCAGGTCAAAAGGTAGGTCCTGACCCACAATAAGCACTAAGGAGATATACAACTTAATTATCTGTTTAAGTTATTGTTGGGGGGAAAAACATATAACACAATCTCAAATTTATGTGGAATGACCTGGAATTATTAAGAGAATATAAATATGAGAATATATGAAAGAATATATATAAAGAAAACTATATAAAAAGAAATATAGGATGAATCTCAAATAAATACCATTATTTAAATAAGTCTAGGCTAGGGTTTAGCAAACTATGGCCCACAGGGCAAATCTGGCACACTGTTTTATAAATAAGGTTTTATTGGAACGGTCACTGCCACCTTATTTCATTCATGTTTTGTCTATGGAGGTACTCACAATATAATGGCAGATCTGAGTAGACATAACAGAGATAATAGACTTTGTTCTTTAGGTTCTGGTTCTTTAGGGAAAAAACTCTTTACTCCAATCTAACCATCTGATGCTAATCTTGAAATACCAGGCAGACTCCTAAAGTTACATTTGAATGGTGCTTTTGTAAAACGTTACTATTTGTAGTACAACTTTGTAAACAATGTTATAAATATTTATGTAACGTGTTTTCTTTTTCAGAGAGAAAAGCAGTCAACACCAGACCTTTAAAAAAACGAAGAAAAAAAGGTAAAAAGTTATCAATATTGTTAAAAACAAATATAGAGATGTAATTGACTTTTTTCCCATGTTTCACGCAGTATCCCCTCTAGCAGGTAAAAAGATGCCTCAAAAAATTATATAAAGTGGAAGGTTTTTATAGTCAGAAAGGGGTGGAACAATGTTATCAGCAAAAGAAAGATGATTTCAGGCAAAGTCACTTTCTCTTGAGAGAAGATAGGAAGGTTCTTATGGTGCAAATAACTTCCTTGGTGCTGACCTGGAAACTGCAGATTGGTCAGTTTAAATTTCTGTTTCTGGGAGAGGCTGCCACTGGAGTTAGGTTAGGGATTAAGGCTTGGTTGGGTTTGGCTTGAGTGACTCCATTTTAGACTTCTTTCATTTCTTCATATACTTTTTGTACATTCACTTAGTTTTTATACACAAAAATCTTTCCTTATTACTTTGGATTAGAATCTGTTTCATTAACTGCTTTTTAGAAGATAAGCCGGCTGTGGTGGTGTGCACCATTAGTCCAAGCGCTAGGAGGCAAGAGGCCTGGGATCGCTACCCTGGGCAACATAGCGAGACCTGGTCTCAGAGGAAAAGAAAATATTCTTGTGAAGGTTTTAAGAAGTAGCTGTTTCAGTAAGATTTCTAACAATTAGTTTGCACGTAAAGGAACTTGTTTTATGCCTTTATTTGATTTTAAATATATAATTTACTGAAAGAGTCCCCTCTTAAGTGGTTTTGGAACACTTAACTTATTTTGTGTGTTTGTATATATATTTAGAAATCTGAACCTAAGAACACATGTATATCTAAGACTTGCTCTCCGTGATTAAATGCCTCTAAGAAAAGTTTTAATCATTTATTCTAGGTATATATTTACTTGTTATATATTGGTATATATTCACTTAGAGCGGCTCAGATCTTGATTTGCCAATATACTTTTAATCACTATCTAAATTTTTACATTATACTCTGAGTTTTGAGTCATCAGTCACTTCTTTTTATTGACTTGTAAAGTCTGGGACAAATATCAGGCTGTTCACTGACCATGGACCAAAGCAGTTGAACAGTGTGGGAGGGTGGAAGTAACTCCGACCCCCTTTGCCGCACTAGTAGCACTTGAGGAGGACACAGAAAGTCTGTGACTCAGCTCCTTAGCTGACTCCTTCCTTCCCCTCCCAAGGAGACAGACCCAAACTGCCTACCAAGATGGTGGTAACACAAAGCCTAAGTCCTAAACTTCCTTTGTTGGTCTGACTTTGATTTATCACTTACTCTTTTCTGCTTTAACTTCCTCCCCTGTATGTTGGTGGGTGCCAAGTGGTACCACTGAATCTTAGCTCCAGCAGTCTCTGAACTGACCCAGGAAGGACCAACCACGGACAGCTCCCCAACCCCCACCCCCCCTACCCTCCCA